>LUCH01000563.1:124717-157902 GCA_013368495.1 Paragonimus heterotremus
TTTCAGCTTTGTTATCCACAAATTCAAGATATAACTTGATGGAAGTTTATTTTAGAGGAAATTTCGCCCTTTTCCCTCATTTCTTCCTCAGCAATCAGTTCACTTGTAGACCAGTAACCTCACCTGGCTTAGACATATCGGAAGGTAGTTCATTCTCATCATTTTCAATTAACCGACAGCTAATTAGTAGTCGGGATTGGATCTGACAGTCTCGATTTTCAGAATCGAAGGACAGAAAGATGGACAAATTGAATGAGGCTAACTGAGAAATTCACCAAAGTTTCAACTTTGTGTGGAGCATAGCAGATTCGGTTGAGTAGCAAATGAGTGGGCTATAGACGTTATAAACGATCTGCTCAGAAATTACGGTAAACTCCAGTTTTTAACAAATAGAAGAGATTTTTATCTCGTCGCACTTTTCTTGTGACCGGAAACATCAAGTTATTGACCGTTGCTGGTGACTGGTAGGGAACTTTGGTTTTTATATAAATTGAACATCACTCACACTTGATCACGGCTGTTGTATTCTGATAGACTTTGCAGCCCACCCCTTTTGGTAATAAGCACTGTACTGGAGTTTCGCTTGCGTTGGAGCCCGCCAATACTCCATATTGTTGTCCTGGCCGAAACAGAAACTCCGGCCACATATTTAAGCACGAAGCTCGAGTATAGTGCTCCTTTTTAAATGGGGTTGATTGAAGGGCTTATAAGCAAGTGAAAGCTACCATCAGTTGAATGATATCCAATTTATTGATCTTTAATATATTGTAAGACAGCACACACACGTGTGATATCAGAACGGGTTAGTTTACTGACAGAATAGTAAAAATCGTCGTTTACCGAAAAGTACTTTAGAATAATCGTGTAATATCTCGCTCAGAATGTTATGTCATCTAGATCGTTTACTGTTTCGGATGGAAAATTCCATATAGTGGCTTAGATTCAAAAGGAATTGTGTATCACCTCGACGTCCTTTTTCCAGGACATCTGGATAATTAGAGCCTTTTTCGACTGTTAACACATTAGGTACCACCTACAAGTTGTGCTCGTTTGCAGTCAAATTAAAAACTGGTATAAAACCGCCGAACATAACAGTTGTCAGTTAGTTCCTGCAAGCCCAAGTCAGGAGGCCTGAGTTAGATCAAAAATGTACTCACAATTCCACAATACAAACACGAAGAATGTTAGTGGTCTACTGAATTATTCCTGTTCAACCAATATGTGCTAGTCCATTTATACTCGGCAGGCCTTGGACAGAGTGGTGATCATGAAAATCGAGTCAACCAACTTAAATCAGACTGCAGTGCTATTCATCCATTTCCCCGTTGCACACATATCGGCCACCGCTACAAAAAACAATTCAACTGATACACTCAGCGAATCCTTTCTTGTTCCGGAGACTCTGGTTTACTAACCACAGTTTGGCTTTTCAGAAAGGGTTCTTGAGATATTTTGCCTCTCCATTGTATACACAATAAGCAGTAACGCGTCGGGAATCAGTGAACTTTTTGTAAACCAATATCGTTTTTTAATTGCACGCAAAGATTTATGTAGGCAAGCGCGACTTCAAGTGATTGTGATCATGCTGTCACTATGTGGATGTTCATTCTGTTTCTAAACCTGACCGGATAATAGACAAGACCAATGATCTAGCACATTCAGAGTCTTCAATTTTTCAAAATTCACACACTACCAAGTGTCAAGTTTTAGGCAAATTCTGTGTCATCTATTGGTATTGGACTATATGCCATCTGTTCAACGACAGTCAGTTCTCTCAACGTTTTTTAAAATTTTTACGTAGATTCAAAAAAGCTAGTGATAATCATCACGGACAGTGAAAAAGAAGCTGAGCCAGACTTTTGTAACAATGAAAATTTCTTAAATCTATTGTAGGTCTGTTGTAGATCTCAAGAGACTACAAACAGTATTCCTTTAAAAAATGGCTGGTGATTTTTAGGAGAGATATTTTCTCTGATGTAACGGCGCTGGGTATCATTTTATTTAGAAGAATGGTCATTTCAGTTACTCGTGATTTCGGCCTCGTCATCATGGAACCAAACAAATATTCACCACCGGTTGTATTTCACTGGCACCACGGCTAAGCATTAACGACTAGAATCCATGCGTAATGAATGTTCATCACATTACATCTCGTTTTGCCGACCACTACTTAGTGTCATTCCATCTGTTTTTTTTATTATGGGGTAGACGGCTTGTACTCTTATGGGTGAACAACAAAAACAGCACATTGTTGTTTTAATGGGAAATTTGACTCACCGTTTGTGTCCCCGTGTTATGACGTTACAATCGAAACTATGTGGATATTAACTAACTGACAGAAATCCATAACCAAAACGATGGAAGTGTGTGTTATGTTAAGCTTATAAAGTTGAAAATCATTTAACTGGATTTCATAAAATCTCAAGAAGACATGAACAACGATACCGTCAAAGAGATAGCTGATTATTCCACAGTTCCATGTAGAATGTGTTACACAGGAAAAAAGAATGAGATCTTGGAAAGGACAAAGGGTATTAATCGACCATTATCGGCTGCTGCCTTTTCTAGGGTTGACCCAATTCTCAGATTAAAATTTGTTTGCTCCGTTTGAACGAACCTGAAATTCAAAGATGACAGTCTTATTACTTATTTGGCAGAAAATACGCTCCTTTTGTTTTGGACAGGAAGTTGTGGTGACTGATCAAAACAGGCTCACCGCCAGATAGTGTAAATCGAAGAATCACGACTTCAAATGTATGCTTCACAATCCGTTGTCTATCATTAATATAAACCAAACCTAACAAGGCCTTGAAACAGTGGACACATTATTGGGTTACTGCAGAGTATTTGGATCATTTAAAGAAGAAAGACAGCTCCATGGATGAAGTGATTTTGTAGCGTGTATTGTGATAGCTGGCCAATACTAGACGAGATAAATTACTTACACACCGTCTGTTATATACGTCCCAGTGCGAACGTACATCTTAAACATCTTTAGGAAATGATATGTCCGACACAACTGCAGTTTCATACTGTTCACTACATAACAGCATTAACAATGTTAAATATATTCATAACTGGAATGAATAAAATCAAACTTCCCGAATGAGGAATCATATGAAAATATTCTTTCTATAGCGACTTGAAGACCTCGACCCATTTTTCAAGGTGACTATAAGTAAGAATTGGTGCTTGAAATTATTCGGCTAGGATCGAATGGACAACTCTGAATGGCGAAATCAGAAGACCGGTTTTACAAGGTGGTAGTACCATTTCTTATAGTTTCGTCAGCTGTTAAACATAACAACGGTGAACACCAAAAATGTTTGAACGAATTAATTTCATACATCAAGTCAGTGTATACACAAGTCTGTCATTGGTAAAAAACCATGACAGACGGGAGTTCGAAGTCAACGGCTTTTACATATAGAGGACGGGCTTGCTACGCATGACAAGCAGTGCCTCGATGACTTGAGGATGACAAGCTTGTGGTGACACGTCAACACATGGAAAGCGTTTGTCAGGTCGACCACATGACCAGTCTGTAACATGTTTCTGGTGATCGAAGAAGCCGGCTTGCGTTGTTTGGTGGGGTCGCATCAGGTTACTCTACACATCAAGTCCTCGTGATACTTGGGCACGTCTTCCTTCGTTCTAAGGCGCAGAAATTAATCAGTTCTACCAATGTAAACGTCACCACAGCTGCACGTGAACTGGTAGATACAGTGTGATGTGGACAGCTCTGGCATCCGCTTCTCAATGTGAGGAAGTTTGAGTGACTTGGTGCGACTGAGTAAACGTAGTATAGGTGCAATTTTACGTCCGTCGGATGACCTGCGTCAATCATCGTGTTAAAAACATCTTATTGTCTCATTTGTAAAGTAACTGCATGCACACTGCTCTCCTCGGAACAAACGTCTCTTGGCGATTCGTTGTCTATTTCCCACAGCGCGAACTATACGTGCGAGTGATAGACTAGATACAAAGTTGAAATTTGTTCGTGAAGCCCTTATCACCAACGGTTTTCCACTGAGTTTTATTGACTTTCACAGCAAACCGAAAGTAATAAGCACACACACAACCCGATGCAACCCCACCAAACAACGCAAGCCGGCTTCTTCGATCGCCAGAAGCATGTTACAGACTGGTCATGTGGTCGACCTGACAAACGCTTTCCATGTGTTGATGTGTCACCACAAGCTTGTCATCCTTAAGTCATCGAGGCACTGCTTGTCATGCGTAGCAAGCCCGTCCTCTATATGTAAAAGCCGTTGACTTCGAACTCCCGTCTGTCATGGTTTTTTACCAATGACAGACTTGTGTATACACTGACTTGATGTATGAAATTAATTCGTTCAAACATTTTTGGTGTTCACCGTTGTTATGTTTAACAGCTGACGAAACTATAAGAAATGGTACTACCACCTTGTAAAACCGGTCTTCTGAGTTCGTTATTCAAATTCGTAATTGTGGAAGGGTGTTTTTTCTTTCTGAAATAAACAGGTGATTGTTTGGCAATTAGCAGTCTCACAGAATCGATTCTGTAGCGATAGTTCGTTGACATTATTGAACAATTTGGCAGAATCACCTTGTTTGCCGTGAAATTGTCTTGACTTTGCACTATGGCTAACGCTATTGAGTTAACGAATTTATTCGCAGTATGATAACTTTCATAAACGGCACAATCGGGTTGACAAATTCGGGGCTGTTCACAGCTGGTTTTCTCTCGTACACACGACACACTGTAGACGCTTATACGTGCCATTTGTGGTACGAGCAAGTAAACCGATTTACTCACACAGGCAATCACTGTGTGAGCAGTTTTAATTAATTAGAAAACTGGTCGATTAGATTTGTAGTTATGTCAACGCTCCGGAGCAAGCGGCTTGTTATAGTGCCTTTTGGTTGGCAGTTTAACCCCACGTTAAAATATAATTGAGTGCAGACGATGTGTTGGATCAGTTGAAAATTGCTCTCTGTGTACGCTAGTTCAAAGCCCAAGCTAAGTAGCTCTATCATGACTGAACTGAAACTTGTGATGTACGATCTAAGACTCAAAACCTATGAAGAATTCTTCCGCACATATGTTATATTTTTTCGAAACATTTCTCTCTTATTTTCTAAGTGTTTTCCCACTCCGACGACCACAATCATTCGGGAAATTTCAGACAATCACGTCTGGTTTTCATCCAAGACGGTTGTTCGCTTTCTCTTCATAGTCCATTAAAACAATACGACAACCAGCCTTTCGACATTTCTGCCCACCATGTTTATTGTGAAGTTAGTGCCGGTTATCCACAATTGAAAAACTGAGTAAATTTGGGCTATTCTGTCAACTCGGAACAGGAAGTGGCATTTACATTCTGGCCGTTCAGATGTAACGTCTATAAACAACACACCGTGTAAACCACCGGAAGAAAAAGTCTGTCGTGCTGAAGTAATGTACGACGTACATTATGGACGCTCCGGTATTTACGGAATTCAGGTCGTATTTTGTCGATCCAGCTAAAAATCAATGAATACCCATCAGCAATTACGATCGGGACACCAATCTTTGGTGTCAGCTAAGTTGGTGAATTGAATGCTAAAGCACTTTTACAGGTTTACGGACGGTCCTATTCTCTAGGTTTAATCAATATTTTGCATAAATATTTGTACAAAATTTGCTATTTACAAAACACACTCTGTATCTCCTCTATTGATGGTTCGAGGTTTATTCAATCGAACTGATCCTAAAAGCTTTAGGCAACACGCTGGCAAATAGTTACCATAAGATAGATTATGCCCGTGAAAACGGGTGTTAAAATCACTTTTATACTCTAAGGGAAGATAAGCTGTGACAGAACAGAAAGGTACACAGGACAGCATTTCATAATGCCATTTCAGTACCAAACGACTGAAACAGTGAAAAGTATATTAAACGAGTAGGGAACCAAGAGAGAGAGAAATGAAACGGGGTAGAGGACATGTATGCTTAGCAATTGTATCTATAGGAAGTTCAAAGCTTACAAATAATTACTTCTGAGCGCACACCGATAACTTGAAACGGTTAATCGCCACAACCTCAGCAAAACATAGGAAGCATAGATTAATCTGTTTCAATGTAGTACTAAAGACGTCAAGTGAACATTAATCCGATGTATCCATAAGTTAATGAGATCAAAAGTCTGTGTGCACCAAAGACTAATGGATTGGAATATGCATTCAGGTCGCCAGTTCATTTCAGCAGATACTGACTCATTTTGGACTTCGTTCGGCCATCCATCTCACAAATTTTACTTTCGTTGTAATCATATACAAATTTAGGCACTCAGTGTGAACTGTCATCCATAGACAGTTTTCTAAGGTAACCGTAACAGGCGAGTTCGACGCGTACCCTGTGAATCTCAGTAGTAATCGCTTCGATAGATTGGTAGACTTTGGTATAACGGACTCCTCAGTGCCAACCAGTGTGCACATAAAATCTACCGGTTTATGCAAGGTATCATTTTCAAATGTTAATCAATCCTTCATTGAGCACCGATTTGTTATTATTGGTATATAATCTGAGTCAGGCCTTGCTGATAACGCTTTCAAATGCAGTATATTAAAACACAAATTGTGTAGACCCGGTATATAAATAGTGAGACTTCGAGGGGTCTGTCTTCTCTTCCCACCTGTCCAGTAATTCTTTAAAGCAGGTGAAATACAATTTTTCAGTTAATCAACCACAGCTTCATAATAATTTACAAAAGTAACGAAGGCAGTTTTGACAACGTCCCCGGAATTAAAAGTGGTTTTGTCAATCACCAGATATATATTGGACATAAGCTATCGGATCAGTTAACATTCAAACACTCAGGCTTACAGTGTACAATAGTGATCAGTGTTTTTTGTGATTGATTACGCTGTCCCGAGTACCGGGCTCATCTTTACATTATATATGAAAGCAATCAAATGTAAGCCCGAGACTTCTGTAAATCTAATGAGTAAGCATGAGCTGTACGTCTCTTGGCCACTTTTGCAATTGCAATTGCAATTGCATTAGTACGATCTATCAATTCTTAAGTTGAACCATTTGGTACCAATGGATAACACTAAAATCTACTAGGTGCCAGTTTCCGTCTTTTTGAAATTCTGAAATTTATATTGGGTAACAATTTTTTCTATCCAGTAGGCTATATTTTGAGGAAGTTTAGACTGGTTAATGCCGGAATTACATAATTTCATTGTTTGATTGATGGAGTATCGGTTTTGTTTTCCATTCGCTTTACTACTATAGATTATTTGCTCGTAGACTTAAGATACCTTTTATCGTTTAATCACTCCAAACTTTAACTGAGTATTTTAAATACAATGACGTCTCGAACGATAGCCAGGCAAATTTCTCGGATGACATTTCTCAGTGTTAACCAGAGTAAATTTCCTAAATTCTACTTGTTATCTGGTGGTAATGGAGGCCCTGTGACTGAAAATAATGGACTTTTCCAAACATTCCTCTTAGTTATTCGAGAGAACACCATCACGAGACAGAACCGAAAAACGTACATAAGTTGGAAACACTACCAGACAGCATAATATGGTATGATAGTTCGTTAAGTAAACTACTCCACGACAGCGTTGTGAATAGTAACAGCTGCAAGCCGGACCGGAATCTTGTGAAAACTAACTTTGGGTTTTTATTCACCATGCAATTTAGAGTTTCATATTTTATGTTACAATTAGGACTTACTAACAATCAAAAGATACGCACATGTTTCAACCTTCCCTTCCTTCTCTTGCACATGCTCTTAATTGGCAATCTGGAATGTGGTTGGTGGAGGTGGAACACCACTTACACGTGTTAACAACTTACAAATTTCCACAGGCTTTTCAGCCTACCCTTTCTCAAATATGAACACCGGATACAAGTTTCTTTCATCAGTAGTTCATATACATGTCGCCAGTGATGTTTAAACTTTGGCTGGTGTTCACATGGCCAAAATATTTCGATCAATCCTCTGTCGACCTTATATTAAGCCCAGTTAAGTTGTCATATTCAAGACCTTAGACTCATTCCTTTGCAAAAAGTGCTCAGATTACCCGATCACCCAGAACGAAAACACAGTACCACCCAGTTTTACTTCAAAATCCGAAAGTCTCAATTCGCTTCAAACATCAAACTCACGTTTTCTAGGAAACGCCAGTCTTGATTGGTACAGAATACATCTAATTCAGTGAATCGACATTTTGTGTAATGGTCATTGTGAATTCAGGGACACGGTCATCAACGCAGCTACCCCACGTAGATGACTGTATGATATATTGTTAAAGTCATAGCGAGACTAAGCTCGAACAACGGTTGATTATTTTCAGTATACTGGCTGTTAGATGAATTTTACAGTTTCCTCTGTAGCGACTTAAACTTAGTCTTCACAGTGTGCAATTAGACAACAATTAGGGAATTGTGATTTAAAGGGCACCGTACTGGAAGAAGTCACTAAATTAATCGTGAAAAGTCTTACGGATTTCAAACGGCCACAAGTCCACCAGAAAAGCCGAAAAGAAAAATAATTTTGTAAACAATAATAATGTCTATGAAACAACCATATTGTTGGAGTAACTCTTTTGAGACAATAATCACCATTCTTCTCTCCAAATTTTTCCGTGATATTCAACTTACCTAGTCCGTGTCACGCTTTATGTTCAATGAATTTCCGGCCGAGTATGGACCTTTCTCAGACTCACACTCTGTCATCACATCAATAATCTCATCGCGCACAGTTTTGTTTTCAGGACAATATAGTGTATACTACTATGTACTCATTAAGGAAACGAAAAATTATTGCAACATACGGACTGACTGGAAAGGCCATAAAAATGTTTACCTACTGGTCGATACCCCGATGGCCGCTTTGTTAACATAACGTCGGTTCACAGACCTTACGTTGCGTACAAATAGTAACTAGTCGGTATCGTAACCTTGAACTTGACGATCGATTATATTTGCCGACGGTCGAAGGACATTTTGTGCAAAATATGGAAATTGTTACTGTGTTGTTGGTAAAGTTTGGACCACTGTAAATGGGATTTTATTTGACGAACTCATGGATACGTTTTAAGCATACGAGTTTGTTGAGATGCGCTCAAAGTTTTTGAGGGAAAATGAGATTTGGAAACCTAATTTGTTATTCGTTTTTGTAACCATCCGACAATTTGGTCTTAAACATCTCTACTGTTCACTTTTGATACGAGCGACTGAGGGTTCAACGATTATGTGAATACATTCCTGCTTACATTTTCACATGGCCTTCCCGCATTATTCAATCAGCTGATCTCAGTGTAGCCGTTTCAATCTTGAAATAAGTAGTAAAAATAATCGACCACACGATTTAGGAGGAAATATCGGGACTGTAACTCGGAATTGGTCAATAAACTGCTAGATCAGGATTCCTTAGTTTTCAAAAGGGTGTTCCGGTTAATATCCTTATTTGCTGCAGCTTCTTTACTCATGGGTTGTAATCGTTCAAAGACCTTTGATTGGTAAATGCCTAACGTATACAATACGTCAACCAATATAAAACAAGCATAACCTTAGTTATTAAGTGTGATGAGTGACTTTTTCGTTTTGGCATACTCTCAAGAGGTAGCAAACATTCGACTTAATCTGTTTGTCGGGTTTTCACGAACGTACAGTTGTTTAGTCTAGTTTTTTTCAACAAAATCAAACGTGAGGCTGGGACAGCCTATTGATTGTGCACTGTTCTAGTGTGAACTTTTATTACTCGAGGATAATTAACTTAACTCAGTTAACTGGCTTTTAGGTCACTTCGGATATGCTGTTCCCTTTCACCTTTCTTCTCTCGTTCTAGATTTTTGATGCCGGTGGCGAGTATTTGGGAACTGTCAACAGTACTGTGGAACCACTCAACGGACCATATGGAATTGCGATTAATCATACCTTGCAACGAATTCTTGTCACAGATCCTGGAAACTACTGCATCAAAACTTTCCAAATCCCGGAAGATCTCAAACCCTGCTTAATCAATGAACTACAAAACAATCGCCAAAAGAGTACAATGAGGAAATCCAGTTCTATTCATTTGTCAATCATTCATTGAGATACTGGACAGATTATAACGCGACACATCGACTTTGTTCATGAAAGCATTTTTCAATATCCATTAAGTAGTTCACTCGAAAAACTGCGTAATGTTAGATCCAGTACAATCTTTTAGGGAGATATTCTTCCTGACTCCAGTTTATCGAACAACCGTGTGAACCACTTAACCTCATGAGTCTAATGTTTGTGGTCAACATTCCGGCAGGTGTTCGAAGAGCGGTTGCGAAAGCACAACACAGCCGAATTGTACAAAACTATTTGACTTCCAATCATGTCAGCAATTTTTTGCTGAAAAAGAGTTTCAAACATGCATATTTGCTTAAAATCACTACTCGATTTCTATCAAGCGTGGATACGTATTTCGATGCTTGTTGCTTCTAAATGGCAGTTAAGACACAATCTTAAAGGGGCAATCTGTTTATAACACAATATGATGGGTAGAAGTTCTTAACTCGTGATCCTTCGGGGACTTACGGTTAAAACAGCGAACGATTTGAAAAAGTCCGTTTTGTTTCTGGTTACACGCAGGCGTTTCAAGTAAGGATGAAAATGGGCTCCAGTTTTGTACAGACATATCAGTATGAATGTTTATAATGTTCATGGAAACAAACAGAAACATTTGAACTTATCACAAACTTCACCGTAAAAAGTTGAAAAAAATTATACCATTTGTCCACATCTGCGCCTACTGATCAGTTCAGGATAACTGCCGAGATGTTATATATCCGTTAAAGAAAAAGTGGCTCACGCAAGGAAGAGCGGTCATTGTTTTTTACCACAATTATTTCACACTCGTCTTAAGCTTATTATTTTCACCCTTCTTATAGATAACACGCCACTTTAGACTGATATGATCTAACTGCAAACAGATGTTTCGGACTGATCGGTTGGTCGGCATCTTACGACCATAACACCAAATGTTAGCTGTGTCCGACTGTGCAGAAGCAGCTGATTTGTGAGGTATCATTTTGCCAAAAACAGAACTTCTATTTGATGTCTCTGGAACCTGGTATTCGGACCAGGTGCATGTATTGCATAGCGTAGTGTTACTTTCGATGCTTCGCATAATAAAGTTCCCGAAAGGCTGTGTGATATCTCGTGCGATATAAATTTTTAATGTAATTCTGTTGAGCTTCGCTGAGCTATGCTGACTGATTATTGAATAGGAACTCGGATCGGCAAACGCAACACAAAGTGTCTGCTTGCTGAGCAGAAAATCATAAACACAGATTTGTGCACTGGAGCGAAATTCGAACCCATCCATAATAAGAACAAGTCACCGAGTCCAACCTTTGACATTTCCGGTATGTTATTCATGATGACCAGTGAACAAATCCCGTACATTGTAGACATGTTATCACTTGAGCGCATCTGCTGACACCTTATGTTAGCAGACAATTTGTATTGACTTTGCGGCTGTTCGATCAGATATCCGACCATTCGCTTTAGGTGAATTTCAGCCGACCATTGTATTGTTTACTTTTGTATTCTGATAGCGAATAACTGTGTGCTTAAAGTCTGTTTAGTCGTTTATCTGACGGCTGCCGATTACAATTAGGTTATCTAAGTGTATGTTCACAGTGGAAAAAATGTCACGCTGATTTGTCAGTTTCATGCAAATGTCAAATCTCTGAACGGAATAAGATCTTTTAACTAGTATAAGATCATGAGGGTATATATCTATGTACACAAATATGTGGGTAGGACTTACTAATTGGCAAATGCCATGCTCCGATCCACTTTATACCGTGTCGTCTATCGAATCATGCAGTGTACACTCTCTGAAAATTAGATCCCAAACTGCAACATGCTTCCTAGGAGGCTCAGATGTACAGGACTGACTGGACAAAACACGGACTGGATGATTTTTAATTTTAATCATCCATAATAAGATATTGAAAAAAGTGGCACGTCAAATTGACGGTGAAAACGATCAGTGGTAGGATTTGCCTGGTTTACTTCATCGAGTTCACATCGACAGCATGAAAGCAGCTGTGCTCCAATGATCCTAAGTCCATTCCGAAGCGCTTGTTTACTGTTTGATCACGACTCAAAGTTAAATACCAGCTTTACGATGGACGGAAACTCTGAGATTTAGAAAAGTAGCGGACAACTGTTAGGACTAACGGTTCATTCTCATGTGACGTGGGTGATTTTTCTTTAACTCATATACAATGCGATATGTCAACTGTCTTGTCTGTGCTGACCAAAAAAGGCCTTATCCGAAATATTTCTACACGTTATCATGCTCTTCTGCTGCGGGATCGTGATAACACAACAATGTCTTCCTTGGATTTCGTGTAATGAGCTTTCGTGCATATAACTATATAGAATGGTCAATACTGGATTTAGAACAACTGGCTGCCTCCAAGAACTGACAAAATAAGCATAGTACGCGTGGTCTGTGTCATTTCATTATACCATCATTTTTATCGTACTTACTTATTTGTATTTGCCACTGTTTATTTATCTACCGTTTGCCAGCGGCTGGTGAACGTAACATTTCAGCTTGAACTCTGTCTCATATTGCCTGATTGTACTAACGGATTAAGGATTATTCCTATAGATTGAATATCACGCACAACTGACCGCAGCTGTCGCATTCCCATGGACTTTGCAGTCGGCTCCTTTCGAAATGAAGTACTATACTCGAGTTTCGCTCCCATTAGAGCTCGTCAGTAGTACATATCCTTGTCAATGCCGAGGTTACAACTTCGGCTACACTTTCATGAGGCAAACATGTTGACCAATGTGCCATTGACTTCACGCTAGGCACGACCGAATTATCGTATTTGGAAGTTCAAACACTTTCGCTTGCAAGTAGTGATCAACAAGTTCATGATTTCCGTGATTTCATTTGGGAGAGAAATCCCAGTAGAGGGGTCATCAATTGGAGTTAACAGGGAAGTTACTGTGTCTCCTCTCGAGGCAATCGAACAACCCGATCATTACTCACAAGCGAATCTGGTTGAGCGTTCACATATGACGATACTTCGGTCGGTCCTAGTGTGATGCCGATGACGCACTGGTCAACACATTTGTCTCACGAAAGCGTGGCCGGAGTTCTAGCCACGGTCGCCGCAAGGATGTGCACTATTGGCCAGTTCTAATGACAGTGGAACTCGAGTCTAGTGATTGTTGTATTCGAAACGGGCCGACTGCAAAATCTATTGTAATGCGACAGCTGCGATCAATTGTGGGTGATGTACAATCTATGTGAAAACCAAAATACCTACTACTTATCGGTAAGAATTATTCCCAAAGTTTTCATTCATTTTTCAACCTATATCCGACGAAAAAGCAACCATCATTCGTTCTCGCATGACGAATTTATTTGCGAGATGTATCAAAGCACTTCTGATTGTTACTGATAATTGGTGTGAAATTCTAACCGACATTAATTGAGCATCACTCACAGCTGGTCGCTACTTTCATATTCCTATGATCTACTTAGACAGAAGCTCTCCACTTCTCCCAAAAACAGAATGTTTTTGATTATTTTGCCATCCGGTATCCAACACTTAACCAGCTTGACTCCACCTTTCTCTGATTTGCATACTAATTGACCGTTTCCACTTGCAACAATGTGACGGGATTGTTTATCTGTTAGTTGTCTGATCTACCTTTCATGGCAAGTTTCACAATGAAGCGGTTATTCATGCAGGTTGCTGTTTCGGTTTTATTCCGACAGACCATATTTTGGTTGCAAAATTTCTATCCGAAGGCTTGGCTGTTCCTGTTAAATCGCTACTGTTTTCAGACAATTCACTCAGTAACGGGCAATCAGCAATTCCGCTAACACTTATTTCGACGGTCCGGTTAATTGAGCTATCTTTCAAATATAAGACAGGAGTCAGAAGAGGTAACCAAAATGATTGGAATTTATACCGTACTGCTGAGAAAACTACAACAAAAGCGTTATGTGAATTAACCGGGTACTTGAATTATACGGTAGAAAATGTCGTTCAAAATGTAACAGCCAAAGCAAATTCGTCATTGGCAACCGGAAATTAGTTCAGTGAAACAATCGGTCATAGATGAAGATAAGAGCTTGTCAAACAATACCAGGCAAGAAATATTTGTTGGGTAATCTATGATGGTTATAGTTGTGTACGCAACCAGGGCAAAAAAAAACCCTCATGATTGTTCAATGCAAACAATAAAATGCAAAACAAAGGCGAATTAAGAATCGACTTTCTAAAAGCAAGCCAAACACGCTTTGATGATTTCAACGTTTTGCGTCATACCGAACACAGAACGACGAATGTACCAAACGAACTTCAATGAATCCAACAGTCTTCTTACCCGTTAAGTTTTGCTATTCACAACGTTCCTGAAAATCCGGACAAGGAATTTTTACGTTTGCGCGCTGGACATTGATTCCCATATTCGGCATACCTAAACTGTCGTGTCTGTAAATTAAGCCGTAATTCTACACCGCTTTTGTCTCTACGAGTATTTCTCGTTTGTGTGCTTTAAGTTAGTGCAAAAGTCTGACAAAATTTCAACAACTTCAGTCACTGTGGTGATTAAGCTACCTTGAAGTCTGATAGCCTCATAGTAGGAAACAGTCAGTCGTTAGGTCATATGAAATTTATGGACGTTTTTAGAAGCACTCCAGTATCACTGATTACAGGCGGCTAATTACGCGAAAGTTAGGAGGAGACTCTAATGAGCAATCAAACTATTTACTCCATATATTAATAAGTTCTCCAATATTCGAATGGTGCCTTCGCTCAGCCCGACTAGTTGGTTAATTTTCCCATGCACATTAACAACACAGGCCGCGTATTGTTTACGGGCATCCTTCAAATTCGGAAGGAAACTTGTCAGTTAATTGTGTCTGCGTAAATAGCCGAACAATTGCCGTAACTGTAACGAAACGGTAATGGTCTAAAGCAAATGAACGGATTAACGAAGGACATGAAGATATATCGGTGGTCAGAGCCTGTTTGGAGAAGTAGCATAATGCATTTCAATTTCCGTAAAATGACATCTATAGTGTGTATGAGTGTTTTGATAAGGAGAAGTACTTTCATTGGCTCGCCTATTCGATAAAAGTAACAACTCTTACTCTACTGACTTAATGTGACTAAGTCAGTACAGCCAAAATTTCTTACACACAATGCTCCGTTTGCCTGCTTGTCATAATAACAGACACAGATACTGCTAAAAATTTATTTCCGAACTTTAGAATAACCATTAATTGTACGTAGTGGTTTAGCTGATTCGTGACATATACAATGAAAGATGTACACTGCAACCCATGGAGCATAGCTTTCAACTTTCACAAAGGTTTGAGTATTTCAAAATCCTCACCAAGAAAAGAGGCATTGAATTAAGGTTTGTATCTCTTCGGACACACTAGTACTGCATACATTTTTTCTAAAAAAAGGGGGTAAAATTCAACCTTCGTGATTGTCAACCGAACATTCCGACTACCACTACTCCACATTACAGACCTTACCAGATCAAAATCCATAGGTTTTCAGCGACGATTTCCGCTGAGACAGAATGTCAACGGTGGTTTCGACTGTGGCAGACTACTTTCGGTTCGAAGAAAGTGAGGTAAACTTCTATTTTTCTTGTGCTTCAATTTTCTCTTGGTGGATTTCGATACAGGTACACAGTTTTTGATACACACGCCGTCATACCTCTGTAGTGTAACTCTATCGTCGTAGGTGTCGGTTTGAAAATTGTACCCTTGGTTGTTTCTACAGTCCCAATGGAGAACCACTTAAGTTGAATTTGATGAGCCACTTGGATGTGACTGGACCAAAGTTTGCGAACTGTCGTTATGTCCCAGTACGAACACTCCGCAGCAATACGTATCATGTGGACGACGTTAAAGCGAAAACTTCATTTTCATAATTCATTTGTACACTGATTATGCCTATTACTTACCGTTTGAAAAGTTTCCATAAATGTCCACCGTGACCATTGCATTTAGTATGATTTGCACTAAGCGTCTACCCTTAGCTAGAAATTGCGCATAGTTCTTTCCATGACCAATGTGAGTTGCACGCAAACACTATGAATTTAATAATGCTTTAACTGTGGTGACAACAACAAAAAGACGTACACTTCTAGATGTTAATCGAAAGCAGTTTCTTCAAATGCAGGAGATCGTCAAATGAGAGATGAGTGAATCAGTCCGGACACATCAGTCGATCAACTTGATGATTCAACATAAAAATTACGATGCCTAGTGTTCTTTGTATCCACAGTAACTGCTGGTTACTACTGTTTGTCAGTCTAATCGTAATGGTTTCCTTTTCGCACAAATGAACTGATCCATTTGGTTTACCAGATTTCTACAGTGGGTCAAGTCGAGCCGTATAGAACCTTACCGAATCTGACTAGTAAAGTTCAACTTATACCATCATCATCACCGTCATCATCACCTAACTGCTAAAAGCAACTACGTCTATATTCAAACATACAACATTAAGGCGCCTACACCTTGCAAACAAACAGCCGAGCTGTAGGTGAAAATCGGGCGTCGTGAACAAGACAGCTTACTTACGCCTTTCACTGCCTTGCGTTATTAAGTGCACTCATATCACAGACAACTTGACTAAACAACGACAACATTCACGACACTGAGCTCGGTTAACCGACATCTCATCTAACGTCTCAAGCCATCGAATCTGTGAGTCGCAAAGGCCCCAGTCAGGAAGACGAACCCGATCTAACGTTGCCAACCCCTTCGCGAACGATTTCATTTGTCTAGGCCATGTCATCATTTGTCCACCTCGCATCTGACAACAGTCGGCCGCAGCGTTGACAAACAGTGCTCGACGTGGCAAACGATTAGCTGGCATCCTTAGTACATGGCCTAACCATCTAAGTCTGTAAAAATGTAGTGGCTGAATAAAAGAACTCGTTTGACAACCAGTGCCAAACACCCGCTTCCTAACCTTCTCGTTGCTCACTCGCTAAAGCCACTCGATACTAGCGATTGAACGCAGACATCGGTGGTCGAATACCTGGGGGCGGTTCACGTTTTCTACCCTGAGCGGCTAGATATCGCTGCCGTAAAGTAATACGCGATCCTTAAGTTTCAGATAGATACCTCTCTGTCATCACATATATGCATCCAATAAACTAGAAAGCCACGAATGTACTTTGTTTACGGAAAGCCTCCATAAAGCTGATGTATCAGAAAAAGAATAATGGAGTATAACGGCAAGCGGCACATTGCATCGAAACGTGTAATCTTAGAAAGTCCACCGCATTCCCTACGTCAGGGATAACTGGTGTGTATCCAGACAAAGTTTCCTCAAACCAACGCTAGAGCTGGATATCATGGGGTAACAGCTACATTTGCACTTCTGACAGGATTGGATTTGAGGCGTGCAAACGAGGAGTGTGGCCGACAGTGTTTATGTTTCAACTTCTTATCACCAAACAGGACTAAACAAGATCAGTTCTGGTTAACCAGTTACATGTAGGGCCAAATCGACTCAAAGGGTGAATCCTAAAACAGCGGAGTTCATCATTCAGGTGCCGTCGTGGTGCACAGAAGTTTACTAGTGTCTTTGTCGGAGGCAGATAAATTTGAAGCAACTGGTCTGCCATGTTATTTTCTTTTCTACCGAGTGCTCATTTCCGGACATCCGTATAACATTTTATCTGTTGGAGGCGCGCTTACGCAGACATTCTGTCTGCCTTCGGTGTTTTTGTGATTCACTATATTGATGGTCCAGAAGCCACACACTCCAAAAGCTGATTTGAAATTGACCAGAGAAGATGATCCATTAACCATTTGACCAGTGCTTGCCAGTCTTATTGCGACAATAGTAGTGCAAAATAGGCCTACTAAACATAGATGACTCGGTTCAGTGTTCTCTTTATCAGTATATGCAAAATGGATCAATTCAGAACTCTCAAGAGACCTCGCTTTGTATTTGCTCAGGATCTAAAAAAACGTGAAATGAGGAAAGAATGCTATGAGTTACATTACCAATTGTTGTCTGCTTTCCCTGACGTGGTGCGTTGAATATCAAAAATTTGAACAAATAAAGATGAGGTAATTTCCAAGGTATGGAAGTCAGCGCAGGAAGCAAGACATCTAACCCAAATGGATAGATCAATGCTTTGTTATGGATTGTGCAGAAAGTAGTTCACGCGTCTAAAACCATTCAAAGGTAGGCAAGCGCAACTGTAAGGTAGTGTTATCAATTAGCAGAAACACAACCGTAAGCAGAATTGGGAAGATTTTAAAGATCACAAAATGAATTCGTGTCTTGGGAAGCTGCAAAAGAGTTTGGAGATCATAAACGTTTAATTTGATCATAGTCGATTTAAATAACTGGGTAACTTACTGTGTGAGCACCTTGATATGAGTAGAAGATCCTTATGAGTTTTAATGTTTTCCCAAGGGAAAGAATTCATCCTTGCGCTACGGGAAATTCGTCCTGACATTTTTAGAAGAGGACCAACACACTAGCTGTATATTAATAGTTTGCAGTTTATTAATTTCCTCGCTATTCCCGTCGGTATGGTTTTTATACAAGGTCAACGGCAAACTTAAAAGGTGGGCTTGCCTAAGTACAAGCACATTTTAAATGTACATTACGAACAACTGTGTAGACAGTATGGTGTTGTGAAGTTCACCATGACTTCATGAAATTAGTGACTATGGACCGTTGAACCAGTTTTTGCCGAATTCGTTGTAGGTTGTTTTGTTATCTTTAGAGCGCGAAAAATTATGATTCTTAGTTGCACCGCGATTATCATAAACATTACGGAGCTTTCGAATACAACACCAGACAGCTCCCTGGTATTCATTTAACGAACAAAAATCATAGGAACTAACGAAGTCAGCTCGTTTTTGGCACACAGATTTGCTTAAAGGGCAGACTGTGACTCACTCTTGGTTGCAGTTTGCGATTTCCTCTTGAAAAAGCCTTGGCTATCTCACATTTCCTAAGGGCCAGACTAGCAGGCAAGATTTCGACTTTCCTTTCACAGATACTGGCGAAATGCAAACATTTCGCTAACCATTTGACTCGGACTCTACGGTGCTCCTGATTAACTGAACAGATGGGATAAAACGCTAGTATTTGATGGAACCATAATCTACTTAGGCGAGCATCACCATATGATTACACTTCAGACCATCCCTTTGACTGTTCAATCTATTGAGATGAACATTGCATGGGGGGACCATTGCGCTCACTTTATTGTCTCGATGTTCCATTATCTATACTATGACCATATACCAGGATAGGAACGACTGGTGGGTATCGAATCACTCGCCTACCAAGTTAACTACAAATACGACGTTATCACTATGATATTATCTGATGTTCGTTGCATAGCAAATGTCCACTTTATACGTGCTGTTAAATTGCACCAACAGGGGACGAACATTGGGAGCAAGGTGCTACTCAATTTTAACACAGACTACCTATTTGACAGTGCACGCACTTTACCGTTTTTAATCTCTGCACTCCACTTTTTTCCCACACATCCCTCCACCTTAATGTTTACAGTATCTGTTCTCGAACCATAAGGCCAAGCATCTAACTCCCAACCTTGTGCATTGTCATATTCTAAAATGTTATTCCCACATATTTACCGTAATGGAAATACCTCCACCTTTTATACGTTTTCAAATTACTTGTTTGGATGGAAATTAACCAGAAAACTATTCATCTCAACATCTTAAACAAGGATAGGCAAAAATATGGATTAAGTAGAACTGAATCGTAATTATTTTGAAATGCATCACGCAGTTTGCAGAAGCACTACAAGTTATGAATGTATCTAGTACATTCCACCACATCTTTATTCTTATTCCTAATTTATGACAAACATACAAGTATGGATATAAGAAACTCATTAATACAGACAGTGGCCAGTATAAAATTGGATAGTTCAACATTAAGTCAACTTAGGTTACCCAGTCCCAACATTTGGTTTATCCAAATGACTGCAAAATCTTCACCGAAATGTACCAGTTGATGTTTGTTTTGGGGGATGCACTATAAGTCCAGTCAGGTGACCGGAAATAAACAGGCTGTGATGCCGCTATAAGTTGCAACGGTAACAGCAACAACGTGAACAACGTTAGTACAACTTGTGAAACATAATGTTGCAATTAAACGACACACTAGCAACTGTATGTCAGAGGGTTGATAACCATGCTGTGAGGTCCCCATGGTATCCAAGTGAAGCATGTGGACCGTCAAAAAGTTTGTCATTCATGTTAGGACAATCCTTCCGAGGTCCAGCCAGAGTCTGAGGGGACAGACTGAAAAACGATCGTTTTAACACAATCTAACTTAGAAACTGGCTGGAGGGTATGAGACTTGTGATCGACAACTCGTCAGCTATGAACACCACTGAGTATGTAATGGTCAAGACGAGTTACTGAGTAGACTAGGTAAATGTCAGCATATCTCACTAGGCTGTCAGTGATAACAAAATGAACAAATGAAACAAAATACTTACAAGGTTCCAGCAAGTTACGGTAATCAAAAGAAGGACTCACAGAAAAGTGTTCACGTGTTCAAGATGACCACCACAATATTTCAAATTACCAGTATCCTGAAGTGGGGAATATTACTGAGTTGCTGTGGACCGCTGAAGCGCGATCCGGGATACGACGATGTTCGTAGTACAACGGAGCTAAAAAGTTGGATGATAGATTCGTGTAGTACCGTCAAACGACTGCGCAACGGAGAGAAGGGCAGACCAATGTGCACAAAATTTGTATTGTATTACAAGGTCACTTTTATCAGTTTGAACAACAAGCAACCGTGATAGAAAAGGTTGTTGTACAAAAATGAAGCAACGTTTGTAAACAGAGTAAGGAAATCTTTACAAATACACCGTTCCCTCTCAGATGAACTTTCAAGCAAACTCACCTTTAAAAGAAATCCTTGCTAGATATCGCCGTTAGTATCTATGACAACACTGTATTTTGAACTCCACACTGTGTTCTCACGAGAAAATATGCTGACCACTGCACTACTGATCTCAGAGTTTGCGAGAACATTGGACATGAAATAAGAAGCGCGATAGTATTGCTAATGGAATAAATCTGAACCTGCGGTGAATTTGCAAATCAACAATTCAACAGCTGACACAATATTCAATCGTGCTGGAATTTTCGCACATTGTTTGCCAGTAAATCATCGTTACAATAATCACTCGGGTATAACGGCATTTGTTGTTGTGGCGCCGAGTTGGGTTCTAGCGTAGGATTCATTCCAGTCGTAACATATATATCCGTGGACATGGCAGGCTAAAGGATAAAGCAAATACCTTGGAATGGTCAATTTTTTTTAATAAGAAGAGACTTATTGTGAATGGCTTAGAAACTGAGCATTGTTAGCCATGTGAACTATAATCAGGAGAATGTGCATGGATTGAGAAGCCCTCATTCAAAACTTGATTCCCTGAAGTGTATTGAAGCATGTTTACAACGAAAATCGCCTGTGGGTGCTAAAACGTGGAGTAGTGAGTTCTGCTTGATGTCACATAGTCCCTCAAAATAACTGGTATGAACCCGGATAACTATGTTTGGTCTTAATGTGCACCAAAACATTCGATGTTGTTGACGTTTAAGCAGGCACTTCACCAGTACGTGTTTCCGAAATAACAAACTATTCATCCGTAAAAAAGGAATGTTTCCAAAAGGTTTGGTTGCCGCATAAAACTCGACAATTATTAAAGAATGCCTGGGATTTTATGGCACAATTTGGATTGGAACAAATTTTTCACCAACAATCTGTCATAGCTTTAAGGACTAATGTGAAGTCGTCCGTTAAAGTCAGATGGAGACCGGTATTCAGGTTTTTTTAATGTGAATGGCCTTTTAGGTTAGATATATTCTTTCACAATACAGCTATCATATTAAAATGCACACAAAGTATGCATTATATAAACCGTAAATAATTTCCAATTTTGAGCATGCTTACAATTCAAATTCTTTGCTTTTCCATTGTTTATTGGAAGACAACCAATAAGTGTACTAAATTCATTTTCTTGCAAACTGAGAACTGCTTCTCATCTCCACTTTACCCGTTGACGTTCACAGGGTGTGCAATCCACAGATCACTTAAATCAAAATAAACCCGGTGGTATCACCAATTATTTTCATTCCAGATGCTATAACTCGCTTTCTCTCAAAAAACGAAATTTCATTTCGATGCAATCGGAAGTGTGTTCAGATACACAGGCAATAATTTCAGCTCAACGGCTGATCCAAATTCCGTGTGTCACGCCAGCACCTGATTGTCTGGTGTCAGACTGCATTGACGGAGGTCGAACGGTCTTTTATTTCAAAGCCTAGTATAATGTAATGAAGTTTGTTTTGGTGACTGGTGGATAAATCATTAAAAGCTTTCCTGCAGAACCACCTGTTTTTCGGTTTCCGAATTCCATTGTGTGTTAGTGAGAGGTTAGAAGTATCGATGCAAGCTGATCAGATAGCAGATATATTGACCTTTTGCATGCAATATTTGTAGTTTAAGTACTCGCTACTGGTTTTCACACTTTCATTCATTACCATGTGTTGTTACCAGGCTGGTCTGGTTTTCATTTATTTATATCAATGAAACTTCCGTCCTCAAACCGTTGCGCATCAAAGCAAACGCAACAGTAAAGATTGTCCCCTGTACAGATCTGTACTATGCAACTTAATGTCAAGCACAGCCTATGCTGAAAATTTAGAAATCTACTAGGACTAACCAAGTTTACATTCAAGACCACCGTGATGACGACATCCTAGCTGTTTCAAAATCCAACATTTCGGAAGTACGCCGTCGGGCTCTAATTTTGACACAATGATCAAGAAAGCTTTCCCAAACGAAAAGAAACCGGAACAGGTAATGTGCGATATTCTGCCAAGAAATCTGACCTGTCTTCAGTTATGTCGACGATTAAGTCAGGTGGATGAAAATTAGGCAACTGCTGACAGGTTTACGCTACACCCGTAACTACAGCGATTGCTTACATATACTCAACTGGTCAACTCACCGTTATTGTTGATCGGTAGTCTGAATAAGACAGCACGCGCTACCAACTCGACGATCATGTACCCTTCCCACAGGTCGCATTAACCAAAACACATTGAAAGTTACCTAGAAACAAAAAAATCAATGCCGTTCTGGATTTTTGGTTCCGAACCCCGTTAGGATTAGATCCACCTCTGATGCTCAGTCGTTTGAAGGAATTAGATATTGGTAAAATCATCGCTAATTTTGTCTCAGAATGCGGAAGCATATTAAACAGCGTACTTTTACAACCAGCTTGATGTTTCTATCCCGCGCTACATATGCTGTACCTCAGACGGATCCATTAGTTTGATACAAAATCTCACATTTCAGTGTTATATGATCCGGACAAAATTCACCGGAACAGATCACAACGAACGTTATAAGGAAGTGACTCAAAACGAACGTTGGCATTGTTGGATTGAATGACAAGAAGGCGACTCGATTTTAGTTTAATTCGAAGTCCGCAGTTAATGCGGCGGTTTTCTATCGGAGTGCCGCAGTACTCAGTAGGGAGATGTTCACGATTCTGGGACGCCTTCTAGGTGTGCTTAGGTGACCCTATGTTGGCGGAATTGTTTAAACTGTCAGATGGATCCAGCATCAGCTAGGTTATGTTGTCGTCTAACCTGTTCTAATCATAGATGCAAATCATTCGTCCGAAAGGATCAGTCGAACACCATGTGTACTTGTTCACAACTTTTGCATCACAGCAGACCTTTCCTTCTAACTCCCTTTAAAACATAGTTTTGCATCCGTTTTACATTTGCTGGAGCCTGTTAGTAACACGTAAACTGGTCACAGCAGAGATCTGTACTCTGGACACTTTATCGTATCTTGATTTTCACTATCTCTAAGTGATGTGGATAAACAAGAACGAAACCGGCCGTTGGATATCGTTTCACAAAACAGCAATGAAGAAGCATTTTAAACGCTTTTTTAGCCCTTGTGACCACAAGCATTGCAAACTGTTAATCCGAATTCGACTGTATTTATCCGCACGGACGCGATGCAAAAAAAAACTCTACAACGCAGCTACATAATTTGTTTGTAGTTTTCTTTTCAACCATGACTATCTTATTCATCTAGATCGAACCATCGTTAATATCACCTACAGATGTCCCCAGACCCTTGCTTCATTTTCGATTAGGTCCGGCGGTCCTGCTCATCTACTGTTAGATTCGCGAACAACACCGTTAGCTTTATTAGCTAAGAGATTGACAGTTACATTGCAATGCAAACTGTAACAGAACTGTATAAATTGCCGGACTCATTGATCATTGTGAAAGGCAAGTAGCTGAAAGTTTACCGATGAGTAGTAGGAGATTTTGGTTTTCATATAGACTGAACACTACCCACAAATCGTCAGAGCTGTCACAATGTCATATACTTTTTAGTCGGTGCCCTTCGCAAGGAGCACTAGACTCGAGTTTCGTTCTCATTAGAGTTCGTCAGTAGTGCATCCTTGTCTCAGGTAATCATCAGTAATCAAAATACCGCCCAACAAGTCAATGATTTCCGTGATTTCAACTTGGGGAGAAGTCTTAGTCGAGGGGTCATCGACTGGAGTTAACAGACAATAACTGTGTCTCCATTTCGAGACGATCGGGCAAACTGATCATGGCTCACAAGCGAAAGTGATTGAGTGTTCACATATGATAATCCGGTCGTGCCTAATATAAGGTCAATGGCGGAGTGGTAAACACGGCTGTCTCATGAACAGCGTGGCCGAAGCTCTAATCCAGTCCGTGGCAAGGGTATGCACTACTGACGAGTTCTAATGAGAATTGACAGGTTGTTGGGTAAGGTCATGGTTCGGTGGTTTACTTGCACCCACTGATCCCAGAATGCAAACGAATTACTTCTTGAATTAAACCTTATGGCTTCAACTCTAAACTGAAAAGAAGCTACAGAGTTCACAAACCTAGATCTCCCCCTCGTATTTTCTGTTCTGCTGTTAGGCAAAACGTTCAGCTGATTTACTGCATTTTCAGCTGTGAGCGACTGAATAAGTTGGTCTATTTTACTTTGTTGTTTGAAAGTCTCTAATATAAATCAGTCTGCCACAGATTCTTCAGAACGTGTCTGCGTGAAGTGTAAAAGTGAAGGGCAACAAACTTCTTTCAGATCTGTTTGTGTCAGATTTAAAAAGTCACCAGGACAATTGTTTATACACTTAAGCACAATGGTGTCGACGCAAACCTCCATATATTTTGAAACGAAATCAACCATTTCATGAGGAGTAATTTCAGCTAGTTATTATCACTGACAATAAGGGAATATGTACTGATGATTATATGTAGCAAACCTCAGCAAATAAAAGCAGAAGTTGCATGTCGCCGCCAGACAGTACGAAAACATTTGGACGGCTAAAAATGATAATCAGTTGTTTAGGCTGTTTATGAATTGTGCCGTTTGAACTCGTGTGGATCTTTTGGAAATCTACATAGGAAGATGCAGGATAGCATTTGGGAGGAGAACGTGGATAGTTCTCTGGATGTAAACACTAACACATCCTCATTCAAAATATCCCCTACAAAATTTGCAAAGTCCCCATAATTAGAGAGAAATTCTGAGGGGCTGTTACCTTAGAAAAGTAACGGTGTGACTGAATCAAACAAACAGAGCCTGAAGTACCCTGTGCTATGAGACATCTGAGTGGATACACTCGCCCAAAACATGCTATTGTGTCCGCAGACAACAAATCGCATGTATCCAACATGAAAATCATGGTAATCCATAGCATGTACAACGCACGGTTATCCGCTTACGATCGCACAACCTTGGAGTCGTATGCGAAATGAGGGCAAAATTGCTTACTACTAACTCCTTTTTGCAATATTTTCCCACAAGTGTACGACAGCCACAAGAAAACAGCTTGTAATTTTGTTCAGGTATTCGGCCGCAACCTGCGAAAACCTGAAATCACCACAACATCATGCGGAAGAAGATATTACCCGTACCTCACTGATGGCAGTGATCCCAAATAGACATAGAGACTTCTTTATATTTGTTTACAAACGATGCTTCATTTCGGTACAATAACCTTTTCTATCACGTTTGCTTGTTGTTCGAATTGATAAAAGTGACCTTGTAACACTACAAATTTTGCACACATCAGTCTGTTTTGCTCTCCGTTGCGCAGTCGTTTGACGATACTACACGGGTCTATCCTCCAACTTTTTGTTCCGTTGTACTACGAACATCGTCGTATCCCGGATCGCGCTTCAGCAGAGTACGACAACTCTGTCATATTCCCTACTTCAGGATACTGGTAATTTGGAACATTGTGGTTGTCATCTTGAACACGTGAACAGTTCCTGTCAGTCATTCTTCTGTTCACCATAACTTGTTGGAACCTTGTAACTATTTTGTTTTATTCGTTCATTCTGTTATCACCGACGGCCTTGTGAAGTGCACTCGCATTTACCTAATTTACTCAGTAACTCGTTTTGACCGCTGCATACATGATTCACGTAGATACATCAGATGCTGCCGAAGCTAACACCATATTTCAGAGTTGCGGTGAGCCGACCGTCCATAATTGGTCGTTTCTTGGTAGTAGTCAAATCTCAGTTTTACAGTCGCTTCGTTTAGACATTGTGGAATGTACTCATCGGGCCCTGCTGAGCTTAAACGAATTTACCAGAATAGAACGTGAATGGATGTTCTAGCAACATGTCAAAGTGCTTAGCGTGTATATTTCATCAGACTTGCTCGTCCAATGACTTGTTAAATTGTGAAATCTCCAGGTAACCTTGGTGAGGGTAGCCACACAACAGTGAACCAATTCAGTGATTCTCAGGAAGTTGAAGTTCTGGTAATTACCACTGCTCAGAATATGACGAATTATACTCTATATCAATTCGCTCGTGTCGTTCTACTAAAGGATTAGTTTCAGACAACGAGTCACAATAAAAGAGCACAAGTTTAATCGTGCGCAATGGAATTGAATTATGGCTTGTCAATATTTATATTAATTAATCTAACAGAAAATTTGAACCTGTAGTGAAAACTTTAGTTTTTCCAAAAAATATCTGGACTAAACTGAAGGGTTCTCATTTATTTCTATCGAAGAAGTCTAATAAACCTTCATCAGGTATTGACCGAATTCCACTAAAAGTTTATTCAATAGGTGGCCGCAGCGATTTTGTTATATACGAAAGTATAAGTATTGGAACATCTTCTGGCAGGTCTGACAAACAGATGATCATTCTACAAATGTATAAACAGTACAGATTCAGACTTCACCAGGGTTGGCGCCAGAAAGTTTGGATTTCACTCATTCTATAGACTTAAAAACCTTAAAAACAGAATACCACAAGAAAAACATAATAGAAGTAACTTCGGACAATCAAAGTAACTTTGACAGAAGGACTGAGAAGAAAAGGAAAGCGAACATGCAAATTTTTTTTAAAATGTCATATAAAATCCGCCCGAACAGTCAAAGTACGCCGACCATATGTTGAAACATGGGCAAATGGTAACATTATGAGCAATTAATCTCACTTCTGTTGAACCAACCTGTCCGGAGTTCTTGGGCAGAAAGTTCACTGGATGTATCAATGTCGATTGTCGCAAATGAAGTCTACGGAAGAAAGTTCCGGAAAATGACACAGATTCTGGTCTATATAGCAGAGAGACCCAGTTGTGATTATCAAAATGCAGAAGTTGCTCAAGCTTAGCAGGTTTCCTTATCTTCACGCTAGAGGGGCTAGACGATGATCACGAAACTTCCGTTAAATTACGTTCTACCTGTTTTCTGTTGTTTTATTTCTCTGCTACTTGACACTCTCATGATTTGATAGCCTGTCCTTTTCCATTCCAATAGCCAACAAACCGCTTCACTGTTATGTTCACAAGTGGTAAATCATTGATACCAAGCTACATTAGTTGAGACCATCTGTAGACGAATTAAGCAAATACTGTGGAAAGCTGTGTACAATTTAGTTGTTGACACGCACTGTTAACGCACCCACGACAGAAACTTGTAAACAGGTAGAAATTATTCGAAAAGATAAGCCAAAACAATGGCGACAAACTTGACCCGATTTAAAGGATGGTGGTTCTGTCACGTATGTGATATAGATCAGTTTCGAACCGCGCTCATGGTCACGTGTGAATGGCCCTAGGTTACTTGAGCCCACAGTTGACCGACTGATTTCCAATTTCATCACGAACGGTTTTCTTCAATCGCGGTGGGACCTGAGTGGGTAGTACAATGAAACATACTTCCATAAAAACAGTAATATGTTCATGATCAGGATCAGCTGCCTACCACTTTCGAAAGAGAAGATGACTTGCAAACATCAGTGTACGTTTTGTTTGTACAGTGTCTCAGCTGTGCATGTTTGCAACTGAAATACTTCGAGTCTTTCTCATACACTAATTTTGCACCGTTGCATTGCTTTTCAGTGAGGAATGTGTTTTGGATTGCACGCTGCATCCTTGATGTCGTTCATGATTCCTTGTTCTTGCCTGTTAATTCTTGTTCCGATGTGCGTCTCAAAACCTAATGTGCATGCTGCCTCCCTACGCAACAGGAGCTAACGGTTTACGTTCATTAATAAGCAGACTTAGTGAACACTATTACTGTGTTACAGTGTGCAGTTGCTATCCTCGTCCAGACTATCCAAATAATGTCACCATTCGATGCGTAAAACTTAGCAGAAATGTAACCCAAAATATTGATCGGTTTCCGCAGAATAAGGCGAAAACAGTAAAAGCACGACGAAATGCAAAGGAATTGTAATCGCACTGTCAGACCCATCCTAGTCAAATATCTCAGCTGCACACGTTCGTACGCACTAAATGCCGCATATATGTAGCACGTACGGGCACACATACCGTCTCCAATGAGAGTAATAAATGAGCCAAAACAGCTGCTTTATGTCATGGCTTTTACGACAGTCTGAAAATGAGAGAGGGCTCGCCGTGTTTCGGTGTAGTTAATCAGAGTTGCATTGCCAACTTGGTTTGTTTACAGCACAACAAATAAGGTCCCTGTATCAATAATGTGGGGCCCACATGTGCTATTCCGAATCGGAATTCTTATTGCTGGTAGCCAACATTTGCTTTACATGGTGCGGATTTTAGGCTGTGAATTAAGACTTATTGGAAATGGAATTTGTGCGATGTAAGTGGTGTATCCAATTCAGCTGGGAGTGACGTTGTGTCTGTGCAGGCTATCCGGATTGTTTGTTGCAACAATGCTGTCTTACTCTTTAATTAGCCAAACGACGAATTCAAAATAACTTTGCACAAATATTACCTAGTCATTGAACGGTACTCGATCACCAAAACAGGGGAACATGCAACAAATAAACGGCAATTGAGTAGTCTTTGACCTCTCCAACCACTTAAACGGTTCTGCCATATTGCTCTTAAAAACCCTCGGTTGTTATATTTTACTTTCTTGGGTGTTCAGAAAACTGTAGTTGTGGGAGCTGTTGCTTACAACAAACGACTGATATGTAAAGGAATTAAACATTAGTCAGGGGGGAAGCATGTCAAAAGACAGCCGAAACACTTTTTTCCTTAAAGACTGATAAATATTTCACGACGCGACACTAAAAACTGTTACCAATATCCCAAGTTCTTTCTAAACTTTACTGCATTATTCCAGAGAGGCATTTTGTTTAGACAGTGCTGAATGTGGCAGAAACACTGTTATAGCTTGTAATTTCCAATCGTTCCACGATTAGAGATTTCGGCTCAACTTCACAAACAGTAAATTAGCACACAACAACGGCATAGTAGACGCTCCAAAAGAGTAACTTAGCAAACTGGTTTCCCCTCCGTAGCTGTGGTCAGCACGTTTCAACTGAAACTGCTCGTCTGCATTGGCTACCATTACAAGGACACAGTGATGGCAAGTGATGAGTGATGGTTTCATTATCCAACGGATTTGTGTTCACAGAAATTGGCACGATATGAACAGACCACTTCGATTAGGCTGGTCGTTCCCTCTCGTGATGGTCATGCTGCTGATAATCAAACGGATAATTAGCTTCGATTCGTAAAGCGGAGATTAGGTAGCTCGAATCCTGCTCGGATATATGAATCCAAACAAAATTAAAACGGTCGTGGTGTATGAGTGAACGTTATTACCCAATGAAACAAATAAATATTACCTATTCTAAAGGATCTGACAAAATTGTCAATTACTGCCTTATTTCAAGCTTAGTCTGTATTTCCCAAGTTTTGCTAACTGTCGGTAGTGTAGGGATTCAAATGACCTCACTCGAAGTTGGCAGATTGCTGTTAGGTCAACCGAACCATCATAATAAATCTATCACCACTGCTCCGATACACTTGTCCGTACATGTTCCCTAGTTAACTTGTTGGACCTGTCATGTACAAAGTCGTGTCAACAACATCTCCAGCCTATTGAAATCCATATATAACCTGCCCCGACCTACGTTTCGAACGCCAGTATGAACTACAAAAGCAACTGTCTATTAAATAAAGGCCCAACACAACTCCTGAAAGTCAAAGCCCGATATGATTGACAGTTCCAACTCTGTCAGCAGTGTTAATGTTGGTATTAAAATTACATTCATTATTTGGCATGCCTCATGGCCACGAACACTGCCACAGCGTCTACACAAGCTTTGTCAAACACCCCTGCGCTACGCGTCAAGAGAAATGATTGTCCACTGATGCACAGCATGCTAAACAACACATTCTGCCTTAGCACTGCCACACGATTTAAACAATACACAGTTCTGCGTCGGGCATTTTCGATCCCAAGACTTGTACAGGTTCATCCAGCAAACGAAATACAAGTCAAGGATTACTCTCACACCAGCTCATCCATCCGTCATATCTTGCAAGCTCCCATGGTCTCATCTAATCATTCGGAACAGTCAAAATCACTTCTAATGCGCTTTCAAGACTTTGACAGGTTCTGATATTCACCTACATTCAGCACATTGCTACTTATATATCAGGTTATTTTACTGGCTTCATTCTCCTTCTGACTAAGTAGCATTCGCGCCAATAAAAACTACTCAGACTTTCTCTGTTTAACTCATCTCTCACTAATGGCTGCGTCCACATCTCCTCTATTTAATGCGATCTCATACCGAGTGAAAGTCAGTTTGTTTGGCTTATGAAGACGGCTCAGGTACAGAGCTACACACTCAGTGTAGCACGTTGGCATTAATGTGACACCAATAATAGACTGCGGACAAGGTTTTCCGATGTGGTCTCAGATTCGGGGTTCAACGAATCGTGCGTACGTACTACTCGAGAGTTCTGCTAGAGTGCCCCAAAATAAAGTTGTATGTTACACGTTTGATTCGTTATCAACATTAAAAACCACCCGATGTCATATTTCCTGGCTTTTGGTGAGCACGCGGGTTAATATTTAAGTTCGAGTGATGCTAACCGCTTGCTTGTATAATACTAGAAGACGGAATTTTGTAACTATACTTGAAGTCAGATAATACGACCCAGGTAAACCCTCTTACTGGCTCTAAATAACTCACCTGTTATTTTTGGTCTTTCTTTTATTGTATCACCAAGCAACACACAAAGCAAACTGGACTTTTCTTCTTGTCTTTAGTGGTGGCTGCCCAAGGGATCTGGAATTAAGGTTATGGCAAATGCGCACCCGTTAGATCACATAGTATCCTCTCCTAATGGTCCACGATCGGATCGACTGAATTTTCTCACTTCAGCGAATTGATTTCACTAAATATTCACTGAAGAGCATGAAATGCATTAATTGCAACATTTTATAGTTTAAAAATTCTTAGAAACTTAGAAGATTTTGTGATTTGAAATATTTCATTTTCCGTGAAACTGCTTACATCTAACTGTTAATTTTACTGCAGTCTTTGATGTACTATGAGTTTCATCTAGATAATCTCACCCACGGTAACGAAAAGAATAAACAGCCCAGGCCCAGACATGTTCGTGGCTGTAAGCAATTTCAACACTGATACTTCCATACTCAGGTTCGTCGACGCATAATCCTCTGAGCCTTTCCTACTTTTCTATTGACAGACACATACGATTGCTGGAGAGAGATTCCACATCGGCGAAATTAGTCAGTGTTGGTGCACTGTCAACTGTTCGCTCAGGACTGTTTTCTAGCAAGTTGACCTGAAAGCTGCGTGACTGGTTACGTTCACAGGGTTAGCTCGGAGGCTTGAATAAAAAATTTTCTCAGTTCTTTATTCGTAGTCCTCTAAACTAAATTAAGCAAGAAAATTTTTGTTATTTAGTTGCCATTTTTTCACTAGCTAAGTCGATAACACGCACTTACACAACCAACCTGTTTGCCAATAGGTCACAGAACGGAATCATAAAAAGCATTAGAACCTCATGCATTAGATTGGCTAAAGCTAACAACCACTGCACTTACAAACTGCTACACAAATCACGTTACCTACAATCTTTGTGTGATCATCCCATCTGGCAGTCGGTTTTGTGTTGAATACTTAACTAACGTGAAACTTTTATCCGCAAGCCTTCAATCCACTTCGGAGTACGTTCAGTCTTTCGATGGGGCTTAAACGTTTTGGGATTCTCCCGGCGTATGTGGTCGAGCACTTGCCTGTAAGTTGCTTGGGTTGACTTGAAGTTGTAGTGTATATCTAACCGAAGCTTCGGGATTCGGAATCGTGATGTAGATGAACGTAGGCTGAGTGAGTGACACTCCTTCATGTGTGATAAGCGTCTTAGAGACGTCACTATTTTGATGGATATGAACGGAAAACTGAATTACACCCGACTTGTGACACACGATTTCGAACAATCTTCGGAAGAACTGTCGGGGTATCCGTTACCTTTGAAATCATTCAAGACGGACGCGCAATCCGAATATTGCGTAGTTTTCTAGAAAATACCCAATGAAGTCATGAGAACGACAAAGTAGCGAACAAGACTTTCTCTGTGTTTTATCATCAGGCTAATTACAATACAATAAGTATGAAAACAGTAGCTCGGTTGAGTTATAAAAATGGTCAATAGAGGTTAGGGACAGCGTGTTTGTTGTCAGTTACGCAATCACTGTTTCAAATCGTGGGTTTCATTGATTGTGGGCCAAGGGAGATTAAGTGTCCGCACGAACTTCTTCTGAGCAC
>LUCH01000563.1:166453-196161 GCA_013368495.1 Paragonimus heterotremus
GTTGTCTGTTTTACGCGCTCGTAGGCCGCATATCAAGTTACAACAGCTTTGTTCTCCGCAAGTCCATAAGTCAAACGACCAATATCAAAATAAATGGTAAGGGTGGCCAACTAAGTGCCGGTCCTGTCCCAGCCATCAGCACCAATCAGACTATTTTCATTCTCAGGATGTTCATTGATTGATATGTTTTATGGAGCACACTAATGATTAACTGGGCCTTTCGAATCCACCGGTAAATATGCGCGTATGTACATCTTTGTTTCAACCCAACCTGTGTGTTTTGTTTTCATTGGGTCTCCAGGTTTGTTGATCGAACTCTACTTTTCTTGGGTCGAGTTGGTATGTGTGTACTCAACACAACTATTGAGCTGGCTCTTTTAAACCAGCACGGCGGCTGCAGTAGACAGATCATGTTTCATTTTCCAAGTACAGCAGACACCGTTTGATTCCACAAGGCTATGTTTGACTGAACTGCAGGTCGCCAAACTGACTGTTATCTCAGTGCTGAGATCTGATCAGCAAATTATAATTCAATCTAAAACTGTCATAACTGACTGAAGTTCAGATCAATGTTTCACACAGTGTATCACTGAAAGTCTAGCTAACATTACATTTTGTGGTGGATTATCAGACCGGACGTACGAGTACTCTAACATTCGGAGGAATGTCTCCACACGACAAAAGAATAAGGTCAGAACCCATAATAGATAGATGGCGGACAACATGGACGACCGGACAAGCCATCACCCAACGAGATCGGACCAACGGGCGAAGAATGGCAGGCATAAAGCCACCCCGACAGAAGGCGTCACTCACACACATAAACCCAACAGAAGTGCACACATTGTGTGAGCGGAAACCGGGGCTGTTGTGAACCGGAATTCTACTTCACAAACGCAAGCGCGTGCGCAGCATGGTGACAAACGTGTTGGATAATAAAGATTGTGCTTTATTGGGAGCCTCTTCGCCACACTTGTACAACGTAGTTAAAGCAATGTTTACCGAATCATTCGTATGGCTGATTGAAGTTGCCGATCCACATCCCATTGCGCTTTTGAATCTGAAACATCAGCGGAATGTTTTATGATAAGTTACACGTATCTTCTATGACTGAAAATGAGCCTTTAATCTAGCTATCGGGGGTAGTGTATATCTACTTAGCTTCAAAACCGATAGTTTTTGTTGCTGTTGGTGCTTTCTCTAAGCAAACATTATATCGTCATGCTAAGTTGTACTGTCAATGTTTATTCGTCCGTTGGGCCGATCTCGTTGAGCAGTGGCTAGTTCGGTCGGTCGTGTTGTCCGCAATCTACCCACAGTGAGCTCTGACCGCATTCTACTACCATGTTCAGATATTCCTTCGAGTTTTGGAATAATCGCGCCCCCGATCTGTTCACCCATCCCATTTTGACTGCCTCGTCTCGCCCGTTGGTCCGATCCAGTTGAGCGATGACTCATCCTATCACCCGTGTTGTCCGCCGTCTGCTTGCCTTGAGTTTTTGAACATACGTTTGAGATATTCCACTGAGAGTTGGAATACTCGCTCCTCCGGTTTGATAGTCCACCACATGATGATATTCGTTACCTTAACCATGACCACTAAATATCATATGATAGGGCAACCGAAGTTAAGTATTCAGAAAGACAACTGTATTGTTGCACTCCAACCATAGCTGGTGACAGGAAAACACGCAAACACGAAAATGTTGTCGGTTCGTCTACAGCCACCTGTGATCCCACACGTTTAAACGAGCAAATCTTTAGGAGTTACTATGGTCAACACTGGATACGATGTGGTTCCAAGGCCACAAAGCTGGTAACCAACTTAACATAATTATCAAGACTCTTAGAAATTGAACTCAAGTCTGAATTGACAATTGTCTGGATGCCAGTGAAGGTCAGCTAACATTATCTAGCAGTTTTGTACAATATAAACTTAGATGTTTACGACTGATACCGGTGCACCTACTAACAGACGCCGAGTGCCTAAGAAGTAAGTTCACTATGAAGTAACTGAATAGCCAAATCTACAGTTACTACTGAATAACTACAATCTACTGTAACCTTGAATGCAACCGACAACACCACCGCGGAAATCTCCACAACGGTTTCTACAAAGCAAAACAAGGCCGAACTAGATTAACCCATCAGATTCCCACTTAACTCAACCTCAAATTGTGACCGCGTTGGTGGTCTATCCCAATGATGAGACTACGTGGACTGGTGTTTCCGAACGATCAGCACCTACCAGAATATTCTTAGGTTCAGGATGCACATAAATTAGCTCACTTAAATACACTAATTGCTCGCGTGTGTGCATGGCTAGTTAGATTCTTGTTGTAGGTTTGCTTTCTGGTACTCGTTCGTTTTAATTGGTCTGAAATTCATTTTTTTGATTGCACTGATATGTGCCTGATGGCACATGTACTTAAAAGACTAGTTGATACTCAGACTTGAGACGAAAGGTAACGATGTTAGTACACGAGAATGTGGCACACTCGAGCCGCACGTTTCTGATAAATATAACAGTTTCTTAAGATATTATTTGGGGGAACATTTTGATTCGTGACCTTGGTTTAATTGCACAAATTATGTCTGGTAGATATGAATAAATTAAATGAGCGCACTGTGACAATTAGCCACCAACCCACACATGAATACAGGCGTATCACACAGTAAAGGAAAACATTAGTAATACTTCTGTATAACATGCAGTTTTGTCTGTGAGTAGCATAGTGCAAACGTTCGGGAACTGAAGGACAGATCTCAATGCTAGAAAGATTAGGAAAGATAAGAAACTATTGGAACCGTGTATAAGCATTATGTGGGACGTCTCTTGGGGACAAACGACGATACACTGCTGCCCAGCTAGCGAAAATACAGGTTATTCACAACAAATTAGTGCACGCGTTCACTGTTCTGTTTTTCACACAACTAGTAAGGGATTTTATATGGAAGCAACCTCCCAAGTCAGGCATCTTTTGTGGCCATAACAATAATACGACAGCATGATAGTTACCAAGAGGTTCAGCACTAAATGAGTGAGTTTGAGATTGTATATCACAGATGTTTTCACAACACCGAATACACTAAGTGATTAGAATATACAGCACGGGAGGAAGCTTCTTTAACCTGAACTGCATGATAAAATTTATCTTAGATTCCACATGAAAGAGAATGCTAAGCTTGTTACATCACTCACTCCCTAATGTGTTCTGGTGTGCGAGTCACACAATCTTACAGTTTCGTCCTGACTTATTTGGAAATTCATATAGACTGAATATCACACATAACTGATCATAGCTGTCGCATTCAGATATAATTTACAGCCAGCCTCTTCTGAAAAAAAGCACTAGAATTGAGTCTCGCTCTCATTAAAACTGGTCAGTAATAAATATGCTTGTCACGGCCGGGAATAGAACTTCGGCCACACTTTCATGAGGCAACCATGTTGACCAACTTGGAAGTAACCAAATTCCCGACTACCTACTAGTAATCTGATACATAGTCTAGCAGGTTTAATGAGATCGGAGATTTCGACCTGTCTAGGAAGTCCTAATCGCGGGGTTACCGATTAGAGTTGACAGAACAGTTTCTTCTCACAAGGCGATCGGGTAACCTGATAATTACCTACAAGCGAAAGAGATCGATCGTTCACATGCGACGATAATTCGGTCTTTCTTAGTGTGAGGTCAATGGCGCAGTGGTAAACACGGTTGCCTCATGAACAGCGTGCCCGGAGTTCTCTTCTCGGCCGTAGCAAGGATATGCACTACAGATGAGCTCTAATGAGAGCGAAACTCGAGTCTAGTGTTCGTTTTCGAAAAGGGCCGATTAGAAAGTCTATGTGAAAGCTATGATCAGTAATTTGTTATATTCAATCCATACGAAAATCAAAATCTCCTACTACTCATCAGGATTTGGAAATTGTTTCCACATTCCTACAGAATTCATAAGAAGTCAATAATGCAAACAGTTTTTCTCAGTCATTCTGATTGGGCTTTTAGAACTGCCTGGGGTACATGCGATTTACCTATGAAAAATTATGGCAAGTCAAATGGGTCCTTGAAATCTTAATTGAGATGTGGATCACAGTAAACTGTGATCCAGTTGACTGTACTGCACCCCGCGCCTGTGATTTTAACGACCCATTTGACGTTCCAATTCTCATATTTAGATTGCATTTACCCTATGTAATTGTAAAAGATTGATGAGTATTAGAAAATTTAAAACCTTCCAGAAAAGCAAATATTTCCACGCAGTTGTTTATGATGCACAAAGGTATGTGTGACCAGGTAGTTCATTTTATAACTTCGCCATAAATTTGTTCGTAGTTGGCGTAGTTATCTGTCACAAAATAGTTGCACCTTAAAGATTTTATTTCCGTGTTTCTTGTTTTGCTATTTTATTGTGCTGTATCAATTACTGCTATTATAGTCCTATTGAAAACTTATGAACTCAATACATGTAACAATACTATTTCTTCTCAGTTTGACATGCCGATTGGTTTCCGTCGGTTATGTCTGTACATGCTTCTAACAGTATACGGTTTATCGGCTCCAACCAATTAGACAGAACACTTTTAGTGGACAGTAGTTTTCGTCACCGTTCTGTCACTTTTTCCAGAACATTTGGACCAGTTGGGCGTTCCCTAATTGATTACCGAGGGTGAATATACGCTTCATACCTAAAGGGTGTATATTTATTGTGCAATCTAACTTAAACAACTCAACTGTGTCGACAGTCTTATAGGAGATTTCAATAAATCAAAGTTGTCCTGGCTCCAATCAACGTCACACATATAAACTGATACACTCTGGCCACAGAAGAAAATAAACCATACAAACTTTTTCTACCAAATCTAATCATGATGTTGCAGTTATAAAAATCACAACATGATAACTGTTTCTCACAAATCTTTGAATAGTTCAAAATGTATACCTCCCAATAACTTCCCACACTTTGTGTGAAATTCACCTGAACTTCAACCGACTCTGCACAGATCGAGAAAGCCAAGCAATGGCTAAGTAATTATTTGGTAATTAATATCGATTAGATGAAATTTCGTTGTCCAGACAACGTGAGGTGGTGTAACCGGATAGTGATGACCTCGGCAATAGCTAGCCTCCTCTGACGAACATGTTTCGACGCATTCAGTGAAACACCACTTGAGCTCAAGTAAACGATATGTTCTCTTGATGCACCATCTTAATGACAACTGTAATACTACCTGAAGTAACAGATTTCGTCTGTAATCTGACTGAAGACACCAACACTTCTACGGAACAACTAGATACGAACTTGGAGAAAGTGCATCTGAAATGTGCATTTAAACTGATGCAATTGGCAATGGTATTACATTTAGGACCACCTTTGGGGTGCAACTTCATGAGGAAGTTGAGCCGATCGGTACTGCTAACGGTGTATTGATGACGTATCAATGATCAACGACTTATCCATGAGTATGACGAACCTTTTACCGAGAATGCATTGTGTGGATTTTCTACGAAAAAGCCTCCACGTATCTCTTATCCAGAAGTTGAACAGTTTACTGTAATTGAGGTCAGAAGTCGACAAGCCAGGAATTCCCGTAAGATTGTTTCTGATTTGATTGTGATCGAGCCAGTATCTGAATACGGATTACAATCGAAATAACCATGAAAAGTATGACCGATTTTTGTGTGAATAATCACTTAATTAAACACAAGTTGATCGAGTTGCGAAAAAATTAACTCCAGTTTTTACTACATTAATTTTGTGTAGCTCATACTTTTGACCAGCCTATGCATAACGAAGTTACACCAGTCTAAAGTACAGTTCGGAAGGCAGTTGGAGAAATCCCCCTACTGTGATGGATGACCAAGTCAAACGTGCGAGTATTCCAGAACTCGGTGGAATACCTCGACGCGGTAAGAATGTGTTTTTAAAAGATTACGACGTTCAGATGACGGACAACACGGGCGACAGGACGAGTCATCGCTCAACGAACTCGGACCAAAGGACGAAGAATGGCAGAGGAAAAACTCCCCAACAGAATGCGTCTACCACATACCAACCATGCAGAAGTGTGCAGACATGTGGGTGGACACCGGTGGTTTGTTGTGGACCGGAATTTTGGCTAATAAACGCAAGGGTGCGCGTGGTTTGATAAACAGTGAGTTGGAAGATAAAGATTGCGCTTTATTGATCGAATTTTTGTTAAACTACCAATAGTTACCCCCAATTTGAAAATGCTGGAAAACCCCTAAAAGTTAGTCACTGAATTAATTCTTGTGCATCTGAACTTGTGGCCTCAAAGGTTTGCATTTCACCCAGGTGAGTTAACAATACTGGAAAGACCGTACAATTCACGTTTGTTGAAATAAAACAGTTGAACGAGTTAACACCAGCAAATTATCATTCTTTAAAGTGGTTTAAGTACCACTTGCCTGACCGTGAACAACACTTCAAAATAAGTCCATCCCGTTAACGAACAGCATTGATTAAACGGCATTTACTGAAAAGCTTGAACTAATCACGGATAATATCGTTAGCGTTATTTTCCAGTGCGGTTTGGGTGCTGGTAACGTCCTGATGGATAAAATTCGGCGTGAAAAAAGTTACCAGAAGTTCCCTTTTTGTCCAACAACATCAGTATCAGAATATGAAATTGATAAGTAAAACGGAAAAGTCTCTAGACGAATGTAATGGGCTTGACAGCATACTGAGTGACAAAGCGGAAACGTAACCAGTTAAACGGAGAAGCGCACAGATATCTCAAATATGCTAGTTATCAAAAAAGCCCGGAATGCTTATACCATCAAGACCGATTCTTTCAGTGGTACAGTCATCTCAACACAATCTAGTCAAATGGTTGACGAGGATGTTGACACAGATTAAAGCAGTGATGGGTTGTTTTGATTTGTATGGAATGTTATCGAGTCAAAACAATCAGACAAGATTTTTTGCTCAAGTTTTTCTGTTGTCATGACACATCTCTTATTAAGAAAAGGCTTCGAGATGGAAACAATAAGTTCGCCATGGTGACAGGGGTTGAATGTTGTGATTTATCTTTCAAAATCTAGAGCAGACAATGGATTCAAGTTAGATGACAGGGAAAGCTGGATACCGAATTGTTATTCCAAACCCTACTACCTGGGTTCACGTTGCTGACAACAAAACATAAGAAGCAACAGCATCACATCAAGCCGTATTTTATCCGCATGGAATGAAAACAATTACTGGCATAGGTTTCAACGTTTCGCTGCGATTCGAGGGTTATAAGCTTGTAGAAACAACCATAATAAATTTTGGAAAGCCGCTACTGTCAGCGAAACCTTCTATCCTTCTAAACAACATGGCTGCTTTAACTCTGCTCCAGCAGTGACTGTGTAATAACTGACAGAGCACCTATTACTGGTAGCATCGTTTGTACAGAATCCAATGGTGGTCGCTTTTTTCATTGCTACCACATACTATTTATTCACCCAATGGTTTACACTTGCAATTGGAAGAAACTGTTGAGAAAAGGCACTTTTCCCCAAAAATTTGCATTACTTGTCGAGGAAAGTGGATTCTTCGTTTTCTGGGAATTTGGAAGCCCGCCAGAATTCTCGAACACCCGAGAATGTGCGCTCCCTCTTGATTGGTCCATTCGGTGGCCTAAGTCCAAGGCCACTCCAAACCTATACATATAGTTGCTGTGAACCACAATTTTGCCTTCGGGTTGAGCAGCAAATAAAGCTCGTCTGAAGGCCGTCTTTTTCCTTACTTGTTGGGAGGGGGGATCTAAGCTGTGAGAGTTGCGTTCCGATATCTGAGCTCTGATTTTCGTACCGTTTTGCAATATCGTTGCGTTCGTTCGTAATAGAGATACTGCTCGCGGTCTTTGCGTTTGTTCTTGCCTTTCTCTATCAGGTAGGGTCGTAACAGAAAATCAACAAAATTTTAACTTTCAATTGTACAACTCCCTTTGTTCTTTTAGCCTTATAGGCTGCATTACCGATTATCTGCATCGACATATCTGTACATACCCTCTAGCTTGAAACAACAATAGATTTTGAAAGTCTCCAAAACTCCACTTATTTACAGTGCGGTAGCTAACAACTTGTGACACTTCTTGTCGACTCAAATTATGCTGTCAGTTCAGCCACTTCTATTCGCTCAATTTATAGAGTTAAGGACAAGTAACCGCAAAGTGTGATGCTGGACTCAGGGCACAGAGAAGGCGAGTGAAATTCGATTGAACATTTCTTCTTCATTGGCTCATAAATTTCTTGTTCACGTTTTACTTGTGTCACGGACCGCCATACAATCCATGACTGACTAGCTTTATTACGGTTTGAGCTGCTTAGTGTTTATAACGCAAATATATCACGGCGTTGTTACCATATGTTTGACCGTATTTGATATAGTCCGAATACCATCCACGTTTTCACATCATATAAACATTACTTGTGTAACTTGATAATAAATAGGTAAAAATAAGTGTGTTTGCCACACCACATTTTTATCTTATTCAGGAGATGTTTAACTAGTTTTCTATGAGTTTTCCGATTCCGCAATGGGAGAAGTCAACTTTAAGGGAGGATTGGTCACATTCATTCCGTTGACAGCCATTCTAGGGTTTTTTCCGCAGAACTAAAAGAGGAATTATTGAAAATAATTCATGGAACTTACTTCTTGCAATTAGCACTACTGATATCGTCGATTATAAATTTCATAATTTTGAATAAATGATGGTGACATATACAAATATCAAATCTGTAATATCAAGTTGAACATCACACACAATCGATCGCAGCTGTCGCAATCACATGGACATTCCAGTCGACCCCTTTCGTAAACGAACACTAGACTCCAATTTCGCCATTATCAGTTCATATCCTTGTCACTGCCGAGACTAAAACTCCGGTCACGCTTTTCATGAGGCAACCGTGTTCTACCTGTCTCGGAAGTCTTAATCGCGGGATTGTCGACTGGAGTTAAGAGACATTAACTGTGTAACTGAGTAGCCTGATCACTACTCACAAGCGAAAGTGGTCGAGTGTTCACATATGATAATTCGGTCGTGCTTAATATGATGTCAGTGGGACAGTGGTCAACAAGGTTACTTAAAAAAGTGTGACCGGAATTTAGTCCTGGTCGTGGGCTTCAATTAGAGCGGAACTCGAGTATAATGCTTGTTTTCGAAAGTGGCCGATTGGAATGTCTATGTAAATGTGACAGCTGCAATCAATTACGCGTGTTGTTCAGCTTGAAATTAACCAAACACCTGACTGTTCATCAGAAATCCTTAATAATACTGGTACAGTAAGCATTCATTGCGCTCTCTGACTCTAGGCGACTATGATCGTACAAATGAATTTGCTTAGATGTACGAATTGTGTGAGTAAAGCTATCAAACGCTGCTTTCATGGAATAAACGTTTTCTGGTCTCTTGGATGAGGCACTCAGAGTACAGAAAAATTATAAGTTTGTAATCCACCTCATCAGTGCTTAACTTAAGAAATCTCCAACGAATGAATGTGAAGATTTCGGATCTTTTTGATGAGTCTGAGGCTTATGTTTGGAAATTTCTAGCCGATACTTTAAAGGCAATGTTTGAATCCGAGTCAACGCAACAATAGTGGAGTTTAACTAAGAAAGATTATTTAAAATATTTTTGGTTTTCCCTGTGATATCCGTTATCTAGTCATAAATATTCATTTCTGTGCGCGGCGGTGGAGTTGATGGATTCTAGCGTGAACTGTTCGAGAAATCCTGCCGGGGCAGTCGATCCCCTGGATCATTTGATGGATTCCATATGAGACAGGGAACGGGTGGATAACAGATTCCAAATGTGAAATTTCCCACTTCGGCTTCGTGGCTCAGCTGGTAGAGCGCTTGCCGCATTGAGGTATGTTGTTTCTGTCGCTGGTTCGAATCCATTCGAAGCCCTGACTTTTCACAATTGGGTCTCATCGAAAATCATGAATCTATCAAACTACCTTTTGTTAATACCGTTTATAGCTCCGTCACATGATGCCTGTCACCCTCTCTTACTTAATTAGCTTGGGAAATCCAGGTAGTCATTATATTCAAACATGTTAGAAATAGTGGTGAATGTAAATACTTTTTTAGGTTACTAACGAAAATGTTCATTTGTAGGTACAAATTATGGCACTGAATAAACAAATCAGCTTGCATGCTGACTACTGGTGTGGACGGATTCTGGCGTGAACCACATGAGAAATCCTGCCGGAATAGTCAGTCGCTTTGGTTATGAAGGGGGAGAATCTGTGAAACGTTTGAACGGGTGGGTGACTGAATTTAAAGCTGAAATTTCTGAGCTGTCGATGTGATATAACAGCTCACCTGGTAGAATGCTTACTATAATTAGACATGCCGTTTCTGTCAGCGGTTCGGGTCCAACCAAAGCTTAGTTTTATCACAATTGTGTCTCTTCCAAATTTCTTAACCGTCAAACTACTTATTATTAACAGAACTGTAGTCCAGGTAATCGATTTCTTAATGTCTTAATGATCATATGTAAGTACCACACAGTCTTTGTCCACATAAGGCATTGAACACCTGTGGGATGGATTGAAGCTGCAGGCCTACCGCAGAACAAATAGCCAGTTAAAAATCAAGCGTAGACCGTCGTTAGTAGATAAGAGGTCGATCAACGCCAGCCAATTTGAAGGACCACCGGCTGTTGCATTGAGCCTGTGTTTGGTGATCAAAGTAGTGAGGCGACCAACTTGGTTGCAGTTTAGTTGTTTTGACAAGTCAACTACTCGTGTTTCTCCGTAGAGTGGCACTAGTTTTTTGTGCTACAACCATCCGTGTTCCTGAGTTTAAGAAAGCTTAAGTCGTATGTGTGACAAATACTCTTTCTTTCTGTGAGACGGATGTTGAAAACGTAAGATGTTTCTAACGTCAACTTGCGTCCGTTATTTGCTAAACTATCGCGCAGTTCAACTCATTTCATAAAATAGTGAGTAGATATATGAAAAATGAAGTTTGTGTCAATCAAGTAAAACGGTCTGCTGTGTTCATATTAAAAAGCATTCGGATTGTAACGATAAAATGCATTTCCTACTGTTCCATCGTCAGCCCTCAATCGTGTTATTTTGTGAAACAGTGTGACGTCCATTGATTCACTAGGTTGATGTGACATGCTCACCGACACAATTTCACTTGTAGGGGTCTACCAATGTACGTATTGTGCTGGACACACCATCACTAACTTGTCCCAGATTGGAAGTTATACTGTTAGATAGTATAGTACTTGTCGAATTCAACAATATTTGGACCATTGTTATGAATATCTGCCATGCCTACTTGGATTCAGTTTGTTCCGTATACTCACACTGTGTACGCGCACACATTAAAGTATCATTTTTTAAATACTTTTCTAAGAATATGCACACTAATTATTCTTGTTCAACCACAACGTTATCAAAATTCCCTATCCGAAAACTTCTCGAACGCTTTTGACGGTGACTGTTCTGTGATCTTTCTGTTTTTGGAAAAGCATTCGTATATTGATGCTTTCGTGTAAAGTTTGATTTACCAATGAGGATACTCCGTCCACTCAAGTGAAATTTATTCACAATTGGTTCCCTCAAAAGTTTTAACAAGACTCTTTGGAAAACAGGACATTTTTTTATTGGCTTTCCATTGACACGTCACACTGGTGGAAATATGTGGAAACATGTTGAGTGTGGTGGGAAAAATGTCAGACGGGTGGAAAACACGCCAGTTGAAATATCAGACAAACGTTGACGAGCAATTGCTGCTTCACACTCTGTGGCACATTGGAACGGACAACTGCCGTTTGTTCAGTAAAACACAGGAAAAGAGAACCGTATTGTTGTGTTACAATGAGGAATAGTAAATCAGGATTAATCCGACGACCTTTGGCTAATATGGGTTTGGCAACCAACAAAGTCAAAACTGGTGTTCACCTGAAAGCCGAATAAATTAGGCTGCGTGGCCAGTCATATCTACTGAAAGAATGCCCCTTCATCTTAGAGGTCGAACCTTTATCAGACCTCTGGTAAGTAGTGGGTTAGTTGGTGGATATAAGTTGGTGGATATAAGTTGAAAACCACCAACAACTGATCTCACCTGTAACACGCCTATAGACTCTCCAGTTAGTTCCTCCAAAATAGAAGCACTAGAGACGAGTATCGCTCTCGTTGCAGGCTGTGCATATCCTTGCCACGGACCATGTCAACCACACAACACTGGCCATACATCAAGCACGACTGAACTATCATATGTGAACACTCAGCCACATTCGCCTGTGAGTACTGTTCAGAAAGGGGCTGATCGGTTATTTTATGGGAATGTTACAGCTGCGACCAAATTACATCAACCAAATCTCCTACTACCTGCCAGTAATCAAAATGTCAGTCAACAATTCTAATGATTTCTGTGTTTCTGTGTTGGAAGGAAGTCCCAGCCGTGGGCTCTTTTACTGAAGTTACTTGAGGCGTCTAACCCACCCGAGAATCATTTATCAGATCTATCGATGTACCCCTCGTCATATTTTATCACGTGTTAGTAAGTATTGTGTGAGTTGGCGAAAAAAGAGTGCCTCTCTTGATCAGACGTATCTGCTGCTTGCGAACATGGATTGATGGCTGCGACCTCACCTTCAGTAATGTTTCGTTGTAACAGTATAACTATAAATTTTGTAGATAGCAGCGCAACTGTGTCGCTGTTAAATAGTTTCCTAATGTAAGTGTAATTCTCGTCAACCATTGTGACAATACCTACTAGCGTTCGCAACTCGCTGTGCTTATCATAGTATGCATTTTCTTGCAGTGTGTTTAGGATAAAATAAATAACGCTGCTTTTAAGGTGATGTAAACGGATAAATAAAACAATATGTTAGTTAATAGCCTCTTGGTTGGATTTGGCGGGAAATAACAAATCGAGGATACTAACAGATCCAGGATGACTAGCTGTGTTCAAACCATTCCAGTAGTCAGTTATTTTTCCGATCACTGACGAGGTTGAATTTATGTCCTCCAGTATAAGCCTAATATCCACATTTGCATAACACGTTTATTAGTTCTGTCCTATTATTGATCTTTTGTAATCCTATGCTTGCTGATTTTTTCCTGCTAATGACCACACAAGGATTAACCATTACAGCTTTAATGATACCACCTCATTGACTTAATGCGACCACAAGTTATTCTCTACATTTTTATTGGTTACTGTCATGGTCATTTTTGTGAAGTAATTAGCTGAGCGTGTGCATATCGTTTGATGGCGTGAACAGATTCATATTTGATCAAAACGTTTTTGGCTTCATTAGCGTACACTTCGTGCTGCCTGTTGTAACCCCCAACGACAATGCTAGACGTCTTCTCACTCATTATCCGTCTGGTTAACTGACCATTGCTGGGTATTCATAAAGACTAGATCCGGTTGATCTGAATCTGCAGTTTCAAACCTGACGCCTGCACACTCTGAATCAACAATCTGACAACCGTTTCCGCAGCTTCATCATCAACTACGTAGGGTTTGCGTTCTGAACATCATTTTGTTCGGGTCCTCAAAGAATTTATACGTTTGTGCGTGTCTCGACTATTGAAGATCACTGTATGAAAAAAGTGCTGGTGTAGCTATTGGAACTTCATCAGGTCAAACGCTGTCAGATGTATTTTTAGAATTCAGCGAACTTCAGCTGTCTACTGCTACAAACGACGGTTCGAGATTTTCAAACATTTTTCTCACTAGACTACATAATTATTCGCTAAAATGCCCAGCATACTGTGAGGCCACTTATTTACGGTCTCCTTTCTTGTGCCAATTGTCTAAAACGAGTCCCGGTGTAAACACTGTTTCAGAAAGTTCAAGAAGTCTGCGCTAACTAAACAATCGTTATCTAATTACAGATCTCCTGGAAAGTGCGTATTCATTCACACTCTGAAAAGGTCGATCAGGACTGCAGTGTGTATGATTCCTAAAAACAGGTCTTTCTGATCCTGCCATTCAAATATGAACATATCACAATGGACTTGAGATGAAAGTTACAGTCTTCCCTTACTCCTATATACCGTGCAATCGAATTACGATTGCTGTTTATAAATCACAGTATTGCTGAGGTTTTCCACGGACACAACCCCCCAAAAAATGTCCTGTCTCTAACGTAACCTTGTAGTTTCGGAGACATCTACACCGGCTTATTTGATCAATACCCACTACAGAGAGTGGCTGGACAAATGTCTAAACGGTTGATGCACGCGCTCGCACAATGGATAACAGTAATTGAACGAGTAAATTAAAATCCCACCTCGTTCAGTAAGAAACACACAAATGGAACAGGTCGCACCATTTATTCAAATATGTTTGTTCGGATAGCGCGCAAACGAAATCCGAACCTCTCCGATGAACTGCTAATCAGTGACGATCGTCCGGTCTTGTGTGTGCGCAGATTGTTTGCTGAAGCCTGCCTCGGAACTAAAAACAAGTCTTTCTTTATTGTGAACTTTAATAATCAACCGTATATGTTGTTGCTCAACACATTTTAGCGTACTGCATTAGTGACTAAAAGACAGAACGAAATATTAATATTTCGCACCGTCAACTTTCGTTGTTAACCAATTGGATCCATGGAACTCATCGTTTTAAAGTGTGAAACATTCATTACTTCTAGTGTACTTCTTGTACTTCTTGTGTACTTTAACTGACTAGCCTCACTTGTTAATGTAAAATATGCTAAAACTAACAGGATAGTATCATTGCATCATTTTTGTAATTTCGTCAACTATGATTGGTGTTTTATACTTGCGTGTAAAGAGAGTATTATTCAATCACCGATCTCCCTTGTGGAAAGAGAGTAAATTTTAGTTCATTGAGGCCATCGGTACAACTTTCCGTGAGTTTTTGATGTAGTAACGGACGTAACCAAGAATCAGTTGCACAATAAGCAATCATAACCGGTGGCTTAGACGCATTGTATTCTATTGTATTTTATCAGTTTTGTGTTAGTTTTTGGTAGCCTTTAGTGCATTTCTCCAACTATCCTCGGTCCACTGAATGTTGTCGCAACCCATTTGGTTGAGAACTGCTTGCAACCTACCTCGGTCGTCCCCATCATCGTTATTCCATGAAGACAGGATTTTAATATTTCGCTGCAAGTGGTATGATTAAGTTACCATCAAACATTCCAACTGAGACAACGTAAATCGATCATTCGGATAAACTTGTCTGCAAAAGGCCGATTTTTTTATGTTTCTCAGACACCACTAATGGAATGGGCACGTCTTTTCGAGAACCTATCACGTTAGTGCATTAATTTACAGTGGCGTTGGTTCGATGGTGATCGCTGAGGTGCACGCTACAAATCCGGCCACCCTCGCTGCGTGATGATCAGTTTATCGAACCAGCCGGATCACCCGGACAAGTGTTTAATTCGAGCAGCAGAATTCTGAACATAACTTGAACGGGATTGTGAACACCCGGTTGAAAGTGTTTTAGCATGCTCTGGTATCGTCAGTAGTTTGAATTTCTATGATACTCGAACATTACAGCTGTTCAAATGTTAGACATCCAGACACGGTTAAGTTTATGGGTGCAGACTCCAGTATGTAATGAACCGTTTTCCCCCCCCCCTTTTTTTTAACGATATCTGTTGGGTTTAACAACTGGCAGAAAATGCTGATCGGTGGGCAACCGTGTTGAATAAATGAGTGTGAGGAGCCAAACACCAACGAACGAATGACCTTTCTCTCAACCGTGGGATTTATTATTCCGGATTCCTGTTGATATCATCAATCACGTGTATAGCCCTGTCGGGTTTTGTCTTCGAGATGACAAATATTTGACCATTTCTTCCCCTATATTAGAAGTGTGTGCATATGATACATCTCAAGAGTTAGAAACCCTTACGCCACTCAGATTAAGTGGAGAGAAACGCTCATTCGATTTATTTTTGTGTACTTTTGTGAACGACTATCCCCAGGAATAAGGCGGGTAGAAAAGGGTTTTTATCTAATGGATAAAAAGTTGCGAGTTATCAAAAAGTACGATCACAAATAACAGAAAAAAGTGTACAATCAAGATTTTTAAATGACCGCTGACAAATATCCACTAAACCTGAAATACAACCATAAACTTATTGATTATGTGCAAAGCCATCATGTTAATTTTGGAGTAGGATTTACAAAGTACAACGTCTTCTGATTAATCTGTCGCTTCTTTTTGATCTTGGAAAGTTATATTGCAAATTGGTAGATAAAACTTTTCTCATCTATCATTTGGCTTGAATCAGAACTCGTCTTTTTTGTATCCTGTAAGACGTATCATTACTGAATCGTTAATTGGTCATCCGACTTTGTCAATGGCGTGCTTAGGGGATTGTCTTTGCCGAGTAGCTAGGTTTGCCTTAAACAGTAAAAGGCATTGTTCGTGCTTTAATTTGTCTCGTCATGTTAGTGTGTGTGTGTGTGTGTGTGTGTGTGTGTGTGTGTGTGAATAATTGTAACAAACCACTGTGAATGTTACTTAAGTGCCGTTGATAAAATTAATCCGTTGTGTTGGTTATGCCTATTAAAGTGGTCAACCAAGAAAAACAGTCTGAACAGAGGATAACTTATGTTATGCAAATTTGCCAAACATGTTTGAAATTATGATTACCTGGGGAACATACCATACTCTCTGGGTCAATATGATATTAAACCATATTATGAAAACTTGAGGATCTCGGAACTGATTACAGTTGAAGAACCAGTTACACACTAAAACTAGACAAGAAGAGGATGATTTTATTCTTCTGAACGCGCTTCTTGGTGAACCACTAATTTTGGTCAGCGAAACTCACCAGATTTATGCTGAGTTGAAGCCACCGAGCTCAACTCAGCTGTACAAGCAACGTCCCACATCTTTCGTCGATCAGCTTTCTTTTTTTTAAAATTTTTACGGAGTAATGGTTGCCAGTAGATGTGAAATCTTACCTTTTGAGCCCAGCATCTACTTTATGATAGTGGAACCTTCACCGCTTCCAGTAATTCGTCAGCAGTTTGTGGACAGTTTGAACGGTGGAAAAACCACAGATTACTGTATGTCTACATTTCGGTGCCATACTGGAATTCATATGAAACCCCTTCGTGACTTGGCCACCGTTTGGCTGATTATGGGTTTGATAAGTTTGTTTATGAGCTGCAGAAGACCTATTACGACATAATAACACATAATTCTCAAGAAATCCTTTTATCAGCTGCGTAGCCGTGTAAGAACAAAACGATATAATCAGTAAATCTCTGTAAAACAATATGTGCATGTGTATTCTCTCTGCAAGTAACCGGTTCTTCTGAAGTGATATGGTTCAAAATTATCAGTTCATTATTAGAGGAAAAGAGAACTATTCACTCCAGTCCTGTTCATCCTGCATAGCAAGGCAGGTGTAGAACAACCCAGTAACAAGGGTTCATCACAATAATATGCACAGAGATGATTGAGTGGATTGGGTGAGTCGAACACTTGCGTTTAGAAGGACCTCCCAGATTTCGTAACTTTGAATGTTTGTATTCGTTATAGAGAAATGACGAATCCATCCAATAGGCAGGGACCGTTTCCTTACCATGGTGAAGCTTCAGTTCCATGGAACACCATTCATCACGGGATGTTCTATTCATGATGGAAGTATCAAACTGTCTGTGGAGCTAACAGAATTTTGCAGTTGTTTGTCACAATCAAAGACTTTAAAATCTGATAAGCTTTACGGAATTTATGAACTGAGTCCTTCCTATCCACTTAATGAGCCGGATGGAGATGCACTGTATATTAGGCATACCCGTGTATATCGTTCTTGACAGTTCAGTAAAACAAATCAGTTTTCTTTACCTGACGGCAAATAGTCCTAATCAATTTTTCAATAAATATTTCATGGGATTTTTTCATATACTACCACATTTGGTCTCCTAGCTGCTAATGTAAAAAGCAGCATAGAAGCCTATTTTGTTTCTGCCAAGTTAGTTAAATGTTAAATCCATTAATATGTAGTCAACAAAAATGTGCTCAGTTAGATGTGTTTAACAAACGAGGAAAATGAATATTCCATTGAGCCACTGCATTTAGCAAATAGCGAACAAAGTATAGCAGCATAATTATTGTAAATACGCCAATACTGATATTCACAAGTCACAATAATAAATATGGAAGTTTTTCCAAGTGACATTTGTAAAGTTTGTCATAATTTGTGCACCTGTTAACATTACTTACTTCACAGTTTTTGAAATGATTTCCATTTTGTAATTTGCTTGGTTCCATCAAATTATTATTGCTATGTACTGGACTAGAGCGAATCTGTAGTTGAGCAATACAGATGATGATTGGAGAGTTGATGTAAAAAAAAACAACGACTGCTGAACTGTAGCTCTGACAAGCAAACGGATTATTTAAACCAAAGACCCTGTTGTACTGAAGGAATTTATCAAGCACGTCAAACTCAGTACACAACCAGCAGACACAAATGCAGACGTCGGGTTTCTGGAGCGAATTATGAAACATTACTGAAACCTCCGCAGACGAAATCGCATTAAGATTAACTGGATTGCGTTGAAGCGCCTAACTCTAGAAAAGAAGGAAACATGGGCCAGCGGTACAGGTAAAACAGACCACAAACCGACTATTGCTGCAAAGATATTAACAGGATTTTAACTCAACAAGCTAGCGGATTGAAGAGTCAAGTTCAGCAGATTATGGCCAAGAGACAAAAATAGAAGACAGAAAAATTGCGGAATCAATTCAATCCGACCAGACCTAAGGTCGAAATTCCACCCGACCTTTTTCGCTCTTGAGTTTTTATCATTAGAACCGAACGTTTGTTGTACAAAAGCACAGTTACTTAGTTATACTTAAAAAGTCCACTCGAAAATCTTTATGACTAACTGATAGATATGCAACAGTCATCACTTCTTAATGCTGAGATACTCAAAACAACCCTAGTTCAGTCATGCTATCAATACTTGACCCGGAAAACAGTAACTCAAATTATACTCACTAGACAACACCTCGTCTCCCTGGAGTCCATGGGACGAACTGAAGATATAATAATATTCAGATTTGACAGAGGTGTATGAATCTCCTGTTTTTACATACCCGACTACCCAAATAGAATGAGCGCGCTACTGAAAGCTAGAACCAAAGTTGTTTGTATAGAAGATTAAAAGAACGAAACGCTAATCATTGACAAAGTATTAACAAAAATAACTGAGACTCATGTAACAAAAAAGATTGACTAACTCAGTAACTTTTGAAAGAATTGGATCAGTGGGCGCTGTAGTTCCCAGACTTTGTGGTTTACCAAAGGTACGTAAAAGCAGAGTATCACTGCGACCGATGTTAGATATGTGTAACTCGCCATACCACGCAACGGCATAATGGCTGGCCAGGTAAGGACAGAACTAGCGATATTCTAGGGTATTTTAGCGTATTCTTACATATCTGTTTGAACGTGTCAAAACGATAATGCAAGTGAACGTGAAGGCAGTGTTTATTCTCGCTCAACTTTATATCTCTCTGCATGTGCCCCCGTTGATTATTGTCTCGTGGTACACAATGTCTGACATGAATGTGCTGATCTTCATCTGATCTAGCAGGGTTCGCGGCCAGTCATTGCAATCGCTGCTGTTGTATGCTCCTCGCCTCATTGTATAGTTTACTATCGAGCTTGCTGTCACAGTTCCAACCAAATGAAGATTACAGCCTCGGCTATTTGTTACGCATGCCCTCGTTGCTTTTAGTGAACGTCCATTGGCGTCGTACTGAACAAACGGAAGTTCATCTCATCTATCTAACATATGGTTTTTGAATTTGCATAACACTCCATCAGTCGGTATACAAACATTTGCCATAACTCTACTTTCTCATTTGAGTTCGCGCCAACGGGTACTTGACACAGTATCTTGACAGTTATGTATCGGCCATCCAGGTACCGACTAATCGTTGTGGTCGATAACTCCTTCTCGAACTCAGCCTTGATGCGCAATCTCAAAAATGGCAGTGTAATCGTTAGGTCTACGGAAATCCACTCCAACAACATATCGACCTCTGATTCTGTCAGAACTTTCTTCTTTGTACTCTTCGAGGCTGACCTTCACAAAAGATGCAATACACATGAAGTCACTTGCAAGCAGTATTACACTTGACTTCGTTGAGAAGGGCGGCTGTGTGCTAGTCGTCGCCCCTTTCGAATGCTCCACTAATAATGCTGCGTGTTCCAGGACTGAAGCGAGTGTACTTGCGTCCACCAACCATGTATGCAAGAGGACTAATAAAAATATTCTCATAAACTTATCCATTCTCACATCACATCTCGAAATCTATCACGACAGTGAAGATCATTCCTATTGGACATCAGATCCACAGACACTCCCAACCACTCTCAACCCCTTACCTGTCAAAATAACCAATACGGCCCGCAATTTGATGAATTATTTGGAATAGGGTCAGATGATCTGCGTTGCATTTTGAATGCTCACCCCGTTCTCATTAAGCAAAGCCATTGACACCAATGGAATAACCCGTACCACTTCCTCAGGCAAAGTAACCAGTGCGAGGTGCTCTAATTAAGATCGGTTGTCTCTTCCGGTTAGTTGGGACAATCGAGTTCTTGCCGTCAAGTTCAAGATTCTTTCGGGGAAATTCTAACGTACCAAAGTGAATTGCTTTAACACGTAACGGTAAATCTTGTGCTTAAATTCGAAACAACTATGTAAATTCGTATAGTATAGAATGACTTGTCCAAATGTTGTTCAACATGTGAACTGTTGGATTTGTTTGATATAACTTACTGATTCATGTTACAGTCTGTTTATATGTGTCGCTTGCCACTCGTGGACTAATTTCACTCGAAATCAATAGACTAATACCTGAGTTCATTTAGTAACGACCACTGCTTTCAGCTGATTCATATCATTTTCCTGTGTTTCATTGATCATAAGAAGCAATCATTTGCTCATGGTCGGACAAATTAAACTTTGCTGTGTGTTTTCTTCTTTAATCACCTTGATTCACGAATCTTTAGTGACCAGCGATCGTGTGGCTTCTTTAAGTATCCCGGCTGCAACCGTGTTTGCCCGCCTGCTTGTTCTGTACGTATGAATCTGTGTACGTTCGCTAAAGGAGGCCTGATAGGAACCCAGTAGGGCAACTAATTGCAAGTAGTGAATGCTTGCTCGTTTCCTAATGACTCACCTATAACTCATTCTTCAAGGCCGTTTAACTTGAACCTTTCCAGGCGTTGTTTAACGCACTCGAAGGTTCTACGCACGTTTCGATTGGCGCGCTTTTGAATGCCACCGAGTGGACTGTAGCCTATCTCCCGCTTCTGCCCTTTCTTCTGTTGGTTGCTGCCGTTCATCCTGGACTAGGCTAGAATTTACTACATGTCATATTTCCAAACATCGCTGAAAATGTACGGTTTTTTTCAAGCCGCACTGCGTTATCTAGCTCGATGCCTGTTGGGACTGCGTTTCGATTGCTGTTCAGGAGAAAAACGTATAAAATCGTTAGTGAACGAGGGTCTCGCGCATACTCACTTGTCCACTACGAATTATTAACTATGTTCTTCTTCGTCAAAAATTTGCTCACGGCTACTAGTAGAGAACTTTTTTTAGATCGGGTCGATCACACTTCATATAAGTTACGGCAATTTTTCCACTTTTTTCAACATTATCTCTCTGAACACACTTCCTTTTTCCCTAGAATTTCCGCTTTTTTCTTCAAGCGGCCAATCAGATGTGGTCGTAGTGGAAAAATGATCGTGGTCCCAGCGACAGCGTTTTCTATTACTTTTTTTTCAGCCAGTGACACACAGAGGTTGTATAGACCAACAAAACTCAATGCAACGCACTCTGAAATCAGCTGTTCTCACCAATAATTCTCCCACTTATTAATCTGCTGCATACCGTCACCCCATCTGCATCCCCCATCCTCGCCGTAGCATTAAACACTAACCAGTCGTTTGACTATAGCCTTTTTCAGGATACCATTGAAAGGAAAATAATGCGTATAATACAGGGAAATAATATATACTAAGGACAACTATTTATACATTATGTACAATATGTGAAACGTTAATGCACATCCAGGTCAAAAGCAATCAGTTCATCGAGACCCACAATACATTTCTTTTCCTGGAAACGTAAGAATACCGTCCTGCTACCGCAAGTATACCTAAATGACATCCTCACTATGTTGTCAGCATGCATGTTGTGTAGACCGTCTGTCCCGTGCGCAATGTAACCATCCTTTACAATGTTCATTGAGCATGCTGTCAGAGGTGGTTGCGTATTCCGTCCTCTCATGTATCTGCCCTAGTTACGTTATGTTTTTTGAATATTTTTGGAAATTTTAAGGTCAGCACTTCAGGCCAAGTACCCACAGTACATCAGCTGTAAATAAGCAGCATCAATGACAAAATCGGATTACATCATATAAGTGCCAAAAGTACTAGTTTGCTGATGAAAATGTTTCCACAAATTTTACAAAAACAATCCGTTATTGGCGTGAGCTCACTTGTTCAAGTCTTATGCATGTGCCCATTGCATTCTTCGAGATGAAATGCGTCATCCAATAGCCCGACAATGCCTCATTTTGCAGCGTTGTGAAGATATCGTCGAAATGAACATATATACGATCATACAATGTTGGTATTGCATTTCAACTAGAACACTAACACATTTGATAGTGAAACATGTATGACAACGTTTCCAGCTTTGTTGTCTATATGATATTTACACTATTTCTCCTTGTTTGCAAGACTTAAGGTAGATACCGGTCGACGAATCGTTGCTCTTAGAAATGGTTGGAAATGACGTTATCATATGGTTGTTTTCATTTTTGGTGTGTATGGAATGGCGTAAGAAAAGGGTATTATGTCCCACTCTATCACAGAATGTTCAGATTCAAATTCTATTCACAATACTGCATTTTTTCCAACTAGACTGATGTCGCGTGGCGTTCATACGAAACGGTATACGGAAACAGATGAACTCAAGCTGCCTGCCGACCACTGGGAGGTATACCTCTCAGCCAGTCATAACGTGATGTTGAGGACGCCAAGTATCCATCACGGTACAGAAAAATATTCTCATCATTATGAAAAACAAGGGAAGAAAAAAAGGATAATTACCATTTACCCCAAGCGTTTGAAATACAAGTTTCTCATCAGTTCCTGTATGTGTTCGTTCTCCAAATTCTTCATGGTAAAAGTTATTTGAAATCAGCAGTTACTAGTGTGAATGCGTACTGCATACCCGGACGTTCTTCGTGGGCAAGATCAGCGGAACTGTGCTAACAATTTCATTCTCTGGAAAGATCAGAATCAACAACGTGGGATAATGAATCCAAGTATATTGTACTATACACAACTCTTCTGTGTGATATAAAGGGTGTAACAGTTTGACTATTCGGTTTGCGGGACTGCCCTTTGCGGGTATGACTATGAAGTGGCACTTGGTTAACGGCCAAGTTCTTATATTGGCGATAGGCTTGAAGTGTTATATATATATATATATATATATATATATATATATATATATATATAGATTGCAATCGGCTCACTCAGACGTCTGCAATATTTTCTTTTCATCAAAGTCATCGAACTTGGGGACTTTCAAGTGGGTATCTAAAGGGTGGAGATGGTCAAGCGATGAATTGAAAAACCTACTGACAACTACCGGTAATAAAACTCAACGGTAGTGACAGTACGTATGTGATGAAGTAAATAACAGTCATCCCACATAATTACAAGGATCCCGTTTGCTTCACGAAACCTCCTGTAGGTGCGAGTTAAATAGCTATCGATTAGACCCAGATATTGGCCTAAAATGCTTCTTAGCAAACGACCACAAGTTTTCGATGTTTTGTTTGTAGATGACTGGATTTTTGGGATCCACAAAGTTAACCGACTGGTTGATAGTCCAACGTACATGATGAGATATGGTATCCCGTGCTCTGTAAGCCCGCCACTCGTCAGTTGTGATGGTATTAGGCTGTTATCGACTGTGATAAATATATGATTAGACCCACTCACACATGACTTTGAATAATGTGAATCAGGGTGGCGGAATCTCCTTTATTTCCAGCACAAACTACCGTAAACGCACTTGTGGTATCCCTTTCGATTTTATCCAACACCTATGCTTTAAGAAAGTGGCTTCCTCTGCGATACCTTCGCTTCATGAAGAAAGATTTTTCAATTTCTACGGCCAAAAGAGTGCCATCCTTCTTTCTGATTTCACTGATTCTTCAGTGGAAGGACCGTTGTTCCTACTAAGTAAAACCTAACTTGTCTGAGCTTCATATTGTCAAGATGTGACAACCGGCGACGGAAGTTGAGCACTGTCTTGTAGTCTAAGCACAGTATTTCGGAAGTGGTGGTAATATTGATTTTACCAGCTGTGATGAACATGACTGGCAGCCATCCAAAGCCGAAACAAGATAACACATTCAAACCGCGAACTGATTTTCGTGTGCCAAGGCCATCCGTTCAGCTTTCTAAAGGAAGTAATGTGAACTCAATTGTAGAACAATTTGGGAAATGCGCATCTTGTGGACACAATCATTCCCGGTATTCATGTCCCCAAAGACAAACAAAGTGCTTCGGCTGTGTCAAAGTGGGTCACATCCAGTTGGTATGTAAGTCTGGACGTTTATGTCATTTAACGACAAATTCCAACTTGAACGTTCAACAATTGACTGATGACAATTCTACTCTTTCTCTGTCTGTTCTGCCCAAAAACACTTTTCATGTTTTGAAAACATTACTGTCTGCTTCTGGCAAAAGTCACAATCTTTTTGTTGACACCGATGGCGTTGAATCAGTAATTTCACAATCAGACCTAGCTGTATTTCATCCTGATGCCGTTTTGCAGCCCACACAAGTTAACATTCGTTATATTACTGGTCATTCATTGCTTCTTGTAAGCTGCTGCACCATATTGGTGGAGTTGCCCGATGATTGTCCTATCGATAGTCCATTTTTAGTTTCATGCTCAGGTCCTTCTATTCTTGGGCTTAAATTTTTACGACGGCTACATTCTGACATTTTGCCACTGATGTCAGTGAACGACGTTGACGTTTGACAACTTATAGTGCACCGTTCTAGAGTCACAGGGAGAGTGTGAATACCGAAGGTAAAGCTTGAAGCTTCCGGGGACCCAGTCTTCCTTAAGAAACGAATCTTCCCATTTGGTTTACGAGAGCCTGTGAGCAAAGAGTAGCAATCCATGCCTGATAAAGGAGTAATAACGCCTGCTGACTCGCCAAACTGGGCGACTCCAATAGTGACACCATTAAAAGCCGATGGGATTACACCGAGAATTTGTGGTGACTACAGATTAACGTTGAATACACGTCTACTCCAACCTACCTGCATATCAGAAGGTCCGGAAGACAAACTGTATTGTTTGTCAGGTTCTAAAATCTTTTCAAAAATCGACTTAAAGGATGCTTATGTACAAACGCCATTTGATGTAGTATCAAGCAACTGGACTGTAATTACTACACCATTCGGGCTGTATCGATACAATTTTCTACTTTTTGGTTTGAACGTTTTGCCAGCTGTATTTCAGGATGTCATGAATACGATTACTACAGATTTAGACGGTATCTAGACTTATCAAGATGATGTTATTGTTCATGCTCCTGATAAGCCTACCCATGATTATTGCCTCCCTTCTCTACTGAAACCATTTTTTGACCTCAACGTGGCTATTATCTCAAAAAAGTGTGGTTTTCAGTCTTTTCTTCCTCATATCCTGGTTACGTTGTTGGTAGCAATCGTTTCAAGCCAGATTTTCAATGCTCAGCCCCATCAGTGAATTCACCGTCACCCACTAACCTTCATGAACTCTGTTCTGTTCTGGGTCCACTTCAATACTACTCACGTTTTATTGTGAATTTCGCTCAATGTGCCACTTTTTCGTTTGACATGGTATCCATCAACAATTTTTCTTGGTCCACTAACCACGAAAAAACGCCCCGTACTTTCTTTCATCATCTTTAAACTACTACCGTTTTAGACCATTTTCTGCCAAATATCATTCAGCTGTAATTACCGATGCTTCACACATTGGAATAGTTGCGGTTCTTGAACAGTGTGGTAGACCTGCTATATGCAATTTACGTCATCTCTCTGAAGCCAAACATGGGTATTCTCAGACTCAACGTGGAGCTCTTGGAGTACATTGAGCTCTTAAAAGACTTCACAAGTGCCTTTTTGGATTCTCATTCACTACTGCAACAGATCATGAAGCTTTCAAACTTCTGTATCATCCCAACAAAATTGCTGGCAAAGTCATCTGTTGCCATGGTACAACGCTGGAACATTGTCCTCTGTTCGTACAATTACACAATCATTCATCGTAGTTCAAAAGCTATTCCCCATGTCGATTACCTATCCAGATTTTCGTCACCTGACTCAAACTCTGACAACGCTGACTGTTTACTAGTTCAACCACTGCCAGTAAAAATAGATGCATTTGTGTGCGATACTCGTAAATTATTTGGTTTTATTACCTCTCTCCTATGACATGGCTAGACACAGCATGAGCGGCGTAGATCTCCCACATTTTACTGTCGCTGTGAAAGTTTGTCCATTACCCCAGATGGATTACTGGGTTTTGATGATCGTGTTGTCATTCCACCGACTCGAAGATTTTAAATCCTTGCGGACTTGCATTTCAGACATTTGGAATTTGATAAGATGAAGTCGCTTGTATGTTCATCTTGTTGGTGGCCGGAATTAGAATCAGATCTCAAACCCACTGCCAACAATGGTACCAAATGCATACACAAGATTCATACGAAACAATCACGATGGCTTCGATGGTCTTTTACTTCTGAAATAATCCGGAGGGTTCATCCCGACTGCTGTTGTCCTTTTCTGGAGAAATACTATGCTGTAGTGATTAGTGGTGGTTATTCTAGATGGCCTGAAGTTTTCCCACTTCATCAACGAGTGCAGACTTTACACAATATGCTTTGAGAAAACCATCTTGGATTAAAGAACTTGGGTGTCGGCATTTGTTTACTGCTCCGCGACATCCACAGTCTAATGGACCTGCAGAAAATTGTGTACGTACATTGAAGTGTGCCACTGCTTCTCTAACACCAAACTCATTTGTGGAACTTGGTCGAAGAATCGATCAATTTCTCATACAATACGAAAATGCATCACACGATCCTTTCCAAATCTTGTTCTGTGCATACAAGACATGACTGTGCAAAAAAAGCTGATGTTACATTTTTCAAAGACGACGATTTTCGTATTGCTAATGGAATGTCTTTCTTCTCACGGAAATCGCATGGTTAAGTTTATTGACTTGGAAAACCTATCTTGCCATCAAAGTCATGTTGATCAGGTTGAGTTCAATTCTAGAGGTCACTTTGTTGAGAGAAATCCTGTTCCTTCGATCGTTATCCTATAAAGTCCAATTCTAATTACAACATGAGCCCAGTGCAGCAGAGTACGAAGGGCGTATAACAGGGACGAGCGCGTCAAACTGAAAGTGGTTGCTTTCTTATGAAACTTTTCTTCCTACAAGCGGGACACCTCCAGCGGTAACATTCCATCACCGACTTATTTCTCCTCAACAATATAGTGCAACGGCAATCGCAGTGCGAACGGTTTTTCAGCACACCATCTCCTGGAAGGAGGCCCAGTAAAGATTCCAGATTGATAAACATTTGCTCTTGAGGATCTAACGTATCAATTGTCGAGGCATTCCACCATTCCTCCCTCCAAAACACGCAGAGCACTATGGCTGTATGGCTTGCAGCGCCATTCTATAAAGAACTGGGTCGATGATCCGCAGGCAGCTTGAGTTAATCTGTCTCCGTATACCGTTTCGTATGAACGCCACGCGACATCAGTCTAGTTGGAAAAAATGCAGTATTGTGAATAGAATTTGAATCTGAACATTCTGTGATAGAGTGGGACATAATACCCTTTTCTTACGCCATTCCATACACACCAAAAATGAAAACAACCATATGATAACGTCATTTCCAACCATTTCTAAGAGCAACGATTCGTCGACCGGTATCTACCTTAAGTCTTGCAAACAAGGAGAAATAGTGTAAATATCATATAGACAACAAAGCTGGAAACGTTGTCATACATGTTTCACTATCAAATGTGTTAGTGTTCTAGTTGAAATGCAATACCAACATTGTATGATCGTATATATGTTCATTTCGACGATATCTTCACAACGCTGCAAAATCAAGCACTGTCGGGCTATTGGATGACGCATTTCATCTCGAAGAATGCAATGGGCACATGCATAAGACTTGAACAAGTGAGCTCACGCCAATAACGGATTGTTTTTGCAAAACTTGTGGAAACATTTTCATCAGCAAACTAGTACTTTTGGCACTTATATGATGTAATCCGATTTTGTCATTGATGCTGCTTATCCACAGCTGATGTACTGTGGGTACTAGACTTGAAGTTCTAATTTTAAAATCGCCGGAATATTTTTTTAAACGAGGATTCGCACAAAATGATGGTTGTAACAGGCGAGTCTAGCGTCTTTACTCCGATTGTGCATTAAACTTACATAACAACTCTTAGGCAAGGTGGAGACACCACAGAACAGCGTTTCTCTAAAGTGGGGTTCCACTGACAGTTCTTTGTAAGGAAATGATACAAACAAGCACCACTCAAACGCCCAGTAGGCCACGCAAATGACTTACACAAGTGAAAACTAAAACGTCGCCAACAACACAGCAGTACACTCTGTTACGCAGTTCAAATCCAACCCATGTGCGCTTGTTGGTTTCGACTGCACATTGCACCGCTTTCCTTTTGAAACGACCTTCAGGCCAGTTTTTGCGAGACGGATAATTGCCCGTAGAGTTCTTTATCCATCATTCATGTTGTCACCTACCCGTTTGTCTGAAGCTAAGTTGTCTGACTGCTACAGAAATCATGTTTTGTAGTTTTATTTTCATGGTTCGAGATCGAGTAGCGCTGGTCATCTGACAACTTATAACTGTATGACATCTGTGCGTGGTCTTATTGAAGCACTGAACACAATCCCACATGCGCGCCTAAGTCATACTGGATTGACACAGCAATGACACCTGTCTGTCGTATATACTCACATTCGCCCTGGTCAGTAGGCGATTCAAGTGTACTCTAGGTGGTTATCAAATTGATCGTTAAAGGTTGACGTGCCTGGCATGGCGTTGGCGTGCTCAGTTTTAACAATTGAGCTACTGAGAGTGTTGCTGCTGCCGTCATACACGACAACAAAAAGTAGTTAAGTAGCGTGATAAAAGTGTTATGGTTTACTCAAAATGTGTGATTGGCTACCAAAGAACAAAGCTAACCTCACCTTAGATTGGCTGCATTGTGTCTGTTAGATCGCCAGAAGATTCGAATTATGCATTCAGGTAGCCTAGTCTCACACACGGTATGGGGTGGATATATATACATCATAAAATACTCAGAGGATATAAGACCATAGGTACGTATATATACCGTTATCAAACGTGATTTTACAAATCCAATAATGAACAGTTATTCGTACAATACCTTTCGACCAGGTTTAAAAACGCATATAACAGTGCATCGGAAGTATGATAATGTTCAGTTAATTTCAGCGGTAAAATATGTAGTGCGTTACTGTTACCCGTATAAACCACAGTGAAATCACCTTCGACGTCCCGAAAATCCTAAACTCCCTACGACGTGAGAGTTGCTTTGCCAG
>LUCH01000564.1:0-89278 GCA_013368495.1 Paragonimus heterotremus
ACGCGAGGATCGATGAGGCCCTGTTCGTCTGCGATCGCCACGCAGTTGATCGAATCAAACCATCTGATCAATCAGACCGAGTCGTTCAGGTCAATCTACCGAATATGTGGGATACAATCGAAACAGGTCAAAGTTCATATACTATCAATTGCAGAGGCGATTGTAATTCGCCTATACTCACCACCACTGTGCGCTCAAAAACGGCTAGTCAAAACGTTGAACCTTCCGTGGCCGTGTACGCAAACTCAGGATAGAATAATTGCACAGGTGTGACGTATCTCTCGCAGATCTCGTACAACTCACGTGGTCAGTGTTATGCAACTAAGCCTCATGACTCAAACCAGACAGGAACTGTTGACTGACATCTTTTGCTTCAGTGATATGTTATCTATCGCCCCCCATCGAACCCATATAAATGTGTTGTATTTAGTCTGACGATGAAACACCGAAAACGCGTCTGTTTGTTACGCGTTTCTTCTCAGTGTGTATGTAGATGGAAACTTTTTGTAACGGGTTGCATGATCCTTCTCACAGATTTCCATACCACTGTGAAACATGTTCATATTGTATGAAAACAATTTGCCGCATATTATTTCCTGTTTACTCCATGTAATTGTGTTGCTACTTTCATGGGTTGCGGCGAACTCAGTTGTGCTACATCTAGTCCATTTTGTTGGAAGCCAAGAAAGGATTAATGTGCTAGTTGTATTGAATGTAGTGTGTAAAACCGTTTTACATTTAGTGACTAGAAACATGAATGGACCTATTTTGTTAGCATGACGCCAATCGAAGTTATTGAAGCCTTAAGTTAGATTCAGTTTGCGTTTGTGGAACACCCAGTCGTTTACATTTACAAATTCACTTAGACTAAGATTATATTTAATTGTCTACGCTCATATCTGATGTTTAACATACTACCAGACTGTTGTTTAAACCAACAATCAACTGAGAGCGGATCAAAGGTGTAGTTTCCTTTAATTCGTCTGCTAAAAATTGATCCATGTTTATTAAAGCTAGTGGTGATTGTCCAGAAATTCTGTGCAGGTCAGCCAGGATCACACCAAAGAGATCGCTCCTTGACGATGAGAACTTTCAGTTAGTGCAGTACTTCAAAGAAGACACTGTACACATTAGTTTTCCAGCAAATACGTTCGTCTACTCCGTTTGTCTCACAGATTTGTTCTGGACAGGTATGTTTGCCTCAATTCGGCTGTGTATGAATTTAATGATTTCTAGTCTCATTGTTAGTCTGTTGGTGCTCTTTTTACTCATGTCCCTGTTTCGGACGGTGCACTTAGAAACATGAATAATGGCGCGGTTACGACATGGAAGCGTCCAGCCTCTCACAGATGTACTCCACAATTGGTGGAAAATCAGACACAAGTATGTCTGTAAGCTGAGCGGGAAAAAAGCTCCTATGGACAATCGCACAGTTAGCCACAAAAAGAACAGCGATTGTGAGGAGGAATAGAATGTCAGATACAAACGTTTTAAGCCGAATGCAATAAAAATGGTTGGTCTTATGTTTAATTCTAAGCTTGAACATTAGAAGGGGTACAGGATCTCGATTGAAGTGAGATTGTGCGTCACATGTTAGATGCTAACAAGAATACACATGTTAAACAGATTTTTTATCATTCCACTGTTTAATGGAGTTCGCCTTGACTATTACTACCCCAGACAAATTCTACGTATTAGGCTGCGATAGTGGGACCAGGTGTGTACCATCAATGTTTTGGTAACTTTTGTGCTTAGTCAACACACTTATTTTGGATGAAAGCAGTCCACCTCGGTCTTGCGGTTCACAAAAGTGGTGACCACCAATACTGCAAATTTTACTGATGCAGGTGAGCTATTGTGTCTACATTGTAACCTGAAATTTAGTATCGGTTGTAGTTCTAACTGCGGGTATTAGAGAGGGTATGGGCTCTTTGCCTTTTAAGTGACGATCCATTAGATGTCTACACAACAGTAGGCACTCATTGAGAAAAATGTAAGCTCCCTTCAACACTTGGTCATTGAAGTTGTTCAGCTGTGCACGTCCAGTGGTATCAATGGGTGAATAACGTCGTGGTCCAAACTTCATTGTTACCTACCAAGTGATACTAGGGACAAAGATGATGTTAGCTCGTTTGCTTAGTCTATAAGGATTTGAGGACTTAGATGATTGAACTGCCTAATAGAAATGCCAGCTAATCGTTCTCCATGTGACGTGCACTTTGACGATATCGAGAACTATTGACATGGGTTACAAAGTGATCGAAAGTCGATCTAACATAGACAAATCAAGTTAGTAACTAATGCTTTGGTCACTGTTGCTCGATTTCTTCATTACTTAGGCTGTTCTCATCCACAGAGTATATGACTGAAAACTTAAGAGAGAGCATTTGCAAGTTGACCTCACTGGTTTGAATATTGTTTTCGTTTAGTTAGATTGTTTCTGAAACAATTGTCGTTATTCACGCGGGGCACCAGAAGTCCGGACAGTAAAAGTCCCACAAGAGATAAACGCTTTGATGTTTAATGTTCGAACGTATATTTAGGATTTTTATGAACAAAACCTCACCCTTGATTCGTCCTTTAGCACTAACAGCGAGATGATTTTCATTGGTCGTAGAACTGCTAAGCGTTTTTCTTACTTACTGGTGTATGGCTATCATTATCGATGGATTACACCCACTTATGAAAGTACACACAAGGCCCGCTGCTGGCTGGCTATGAGTTTCGAATATCCAGTTTACTATTTCCACTTTACTCGTTAGACCGAGTAGGAAACTGCATTTCATAATATGTGGTTTTATGAAAGTTAGCATTGTTGATGTTGGTTCGAATTTTCAACATCGTCAACTTAGCCGTAATTGACTAATCACAGGCGATGTTCACATAATCAACGCAGATTATATGGCAGGATCTCAGATTAGCTATCTTACTGCCAGTTTCGCCCAAACGAGAAATAAATCGGGCGAGAGCTCTGGAAGTGTTCATGAAAATAAACTGTTCAGAATGATTTGTGGCTGTAACACATCAGGAAATCTTTCTGAGGAAACACGTCTCGGTTCGGGAAACACTCTTGAAGTAGGAAATGATTTCACCCTAGGTACTTCCGCTGAACAAACACATTTCCCAGAACCCTAAAAGAATCACGTTTGAAGTTTGGACTGATACCTATTACTACAGGAAGAAACAACACGGAAATCTTGTCAGGCTATATCCACTTACTTACAGGTTGATCATAGGATAGACCCTCGAAGTATATAAGACCGGTCGTAGGGAAATAACGTCTAGTGATAGCGTTTCGGAAAATTTATATAGTGTTCAAAATTGTATTAGTCCAGCTATAGTGATCATAGGGACGTTTCTTTCTGTTGCTGGTAAAGATGGGATGGTTCAAATAAACCAGAGCGGCACATCTTTTTTTTCACATGACCTTCCTGACCTAGATTAATCACTAACATATTTGACAGACCGTACAAAAAAATGAGAAGGACAAGCGTTTATTACGATGGGGAATTGGCATTATGTTAAAATGACCGTTATTTGAACTCAATCTAGGCAAGGACATTCAAAATTTACCCCTGGCCTGACGTTGCACTACATCGAATGCTGGATGGTGTCTGGTTCCTTTTTTTGAACTCTTTCACCGACATTATTGACAGTTTACCTCTGGCCGTGATTTGTTATCGGACTATGCTGGTTGCTTGCTGGTCACAACAAGCTGAAAGGGAGAATCACTTGATCATGGGTCTGCAGTAATTTGAAACAGTATAAACAGCCTTAAAAACAGAGGCATATCACCCTGTTTGCTATGAAAGTGTTCAAAAAGCGGTAATTACAGCATAAATATCTCTGTGATCCTTGAAGATGGTTCTTTTTGTGGATGGAGGTGAGTGTTCCATTTGCAACGAACGTTTTTGAAGATTGTTCCGATATCTTCAAGACTTTATTATGAGGAAAAACAAGGTGAAACAATAAGCAATTTTTACTTTCTCAAAACGATTATTGTAAAACACATCCATGTTGAGGATTGTTAGGCGTGAGCACACAGACAGCACGTGCTCTTAGCTGCGATGCGGGCATTTCTGCATGATTTATCATTGAAAATACGCCAATTTCCCTGAATCCTCGCATTGTTCTACGTCCAATCGGTCAGGGTAGCGTGACTTTCCGCATTGGGCAGCTGATTTTCAACCTGTTTTCGGATACATATTTGTACTACACAATACACTCGTTCCTGCTTGCTATAACCCGCCGCTACTCTATCACGTTTGTTTCCATTGATACAATGCATCACTACTGCTGGGTGGTACCTGATTCATGAAGATTACCGTTACTCTCCTGGTTTCATCAACCACTCACATTCAACTTTAATCCAAGGTGATAGCTTCATTTGATCATCATTGAGTATTTTTTTTCTGTTCTTAATATTACGAAACGTCGTACATCATCCTCATTCATGTAGTTCTTTTAAATTTTTGTCATTCCATCACGTTGAGTTAGGGTCTTCAAATGTGGTCACCGTGAATGATGGAAGCGATGAAGTTTAACCTTAACTGTTGTTACTTCTTGATAGCTAACGAGCCGGGTTTGCAATCTGTTCTCTACCAGATAAAAGACACATCGAGCTCACGAATTGACGTTCAAGCATAACGCGTCAGAATTCTTATTCCTGGTCTCATCCAAAAATGCTTCACTGATAGATGTTACACCAGATACTCACTATATTTTCAACGAGGTGCTTCAAAACTCAGCTTTGTTGCTTTCACATGGAGTACATAATTGTCCCATTCACGACTTGAGATGCTTCATAAGCCATGGGTAACACCGAATGAGATAGTCAACCAAGTTCGTGAATTCACATATTAGTTCTCAGGACGTTTTTGATTCACCGGTCAGGTAATTGGCTCGTTCGACCAAAAAGTTGTCGATTATCACTTTTGACTAAATTTTGCTAAATTTGCCCGCAAACCTCTTCTTTTTCCCATACCTAATCGATAAAACAGGCGCTAGCGTGTGGTCAGGTCACACTTGGTTATTCCTGTAAATTTTCACTGTTAAATTGGATCAAACTCCTGTTGGAAAGTGTTCAAGCGGAAACAACGCGGCACCAAACAAGTTCCTCTGACGCTTAGCAAATTCACCTAGTTACTATTATGCTGATCGATATCTAAAAAGTGTATCAGGCCCTATTTTCGGGACAAGGGTTATTTTATTGGAAAAAACGATCAAACCGTCTCCATTTAATGTTAAAACAAATGTGACCATTTCAGTGAATAAATTTGACGAAAATCGATAAAAATCCTGTCGGTCGAGTAACCGTTCATGACAACGGAGTGTTTCCAGAATTGAAGTGGCTAAACATAAGGCGGTTTGCACACATCTAAACTGCATAAGCTACATTCAGAATTGGGCGAAATTGGGTTATTTTCATTTCGAATTGGAGCTCTAAGTTATGTCATATCTGGTCTAAACGTTTTCTATTGTGTATCGGTCTATCCGAAAGTTTCTATGAAACGGTACATAGACTGAATAAATGAAAGATAAATAACTGAAAGTTGCCAGGTCGTGTGGTTGGTAGAAAAAACGAAAAAAAAACATTCAAATAGACATTCAAAAGACAATGTGATAAACGTACACAACCATGTCGAGATTCACTCACAACCGAACTGATTATTGTCTCATTTTGAGCACAACCTTGTTTGTCTGTGTATAAGAGTCAGTAAAAACGTAACAATAATAATAATAATAACAGAAACACTTGCGCTGAGAACATACGATTACTTGCCATCAGGCCACGACAGTCAGTTCAGTTAGCATCAGTTTGCCCTGAGTCAGAAGGGGGATTCTTTTGATCAGATTGGAGCAAACTGTCCGTTTTGGGTCGAGCTGCATGTTGCTTGTCGGCAAGACGCTGATACGGTGATAGCGACGAGATCTTATCAGATGTCTGCTGGAGTACTTTGTTAGTAGTATCGGATGATGAAGGAACCTTGATTACTAGGTCTGGTTGATCTGCAGGATTACTTCGTGCAGGTGTGGGACGATCTAGCGATCGACCAAATACTTTGTCTTCCGGGCTCACAGGCGACAAAGCTAGCGGAAAAAGATGACTGGCTTCCTCGTCCGTATAGGTTGCGTTATAGTTTTTTAACCGATACTCTCGCATAAAATCAATAACGTTTGCCTCATGTGAACTGGGGATTAGCAGACCGAAAGCTGCACATAGATGTATGATGAGGTAGAACACAAAGAATATACGATCAAGCACCATGGCGACCATCCGCCATTCACGGACAACCACATTTGCCGCATCTTTTTTTGAAACCCGATCAAGGAATGACCGTATGACTTGACGTATATCTTGCAGGTCTCTTTCTATACTGCTCGTAAATTGTGCTATTGATGCTTGTTCGTTTATCAGTGGTGTAGCTTCTTGCTTTCTTTTTGGGCAGGTATGTTTTTGGCACGTAGTTGTCATCGTATCTAAACCACATGTAGGTAAAAGAACTAGTTGACCGTCTCGATACTCGTATTTCACCTGGTTGCAATGGACGTCACAAGTGACTGTCGGCTGATGACTCTGTAACGATCGATGGTCACATACTTGTGCATGCTTATGTCTCTCAGTGCAGTTTAACCCACCTGAACTAGTGAAACAGGTGTTCACCGAAGATGGGTGTCCGTAATGTGTACAGTACGGCTGTAGTCGCTCAGTGCTATCAACAGTGCAAGGAGTACGTCGTCCAGTTTGTTGCGTACGCAATGCGTCTAAATGTTGCAGACAGACTGGACAGCTTTGTGGATGCCTTTGATGTCTGACCTGACTTGACACATTGCCTTCAGGTCCAGGCACACAAGTACAACCCATCTGGTAACGCATACAGGACGACTGTGAAGCGCAGATTCGACATACTGTATTGGGTTGAATGCCATTCCAACAGAGTTGGCAACCAGAAAGAACGTGCACATCGCGTGTACTCTCATTTGTGCATTCTCTGAATGGGGAAAGTGATTGACTACGGAATTTGCCTTCGCGTGTGTTCACTTCAACTCTGTCCAATCCGCTTCGTTCTTGCGAGTCCCTCTGATAGTCGGATGTGGTGGAACTATTAAATATTTTTTGCTCTGACGTCGCTTTTGTCTCTTTGGCTGTTAGCAACTTCTCAACAGAGTTTCCGTCATCCTCTTGCGTTGTCACAAAGCGTGTTCTCACTTTCTTTTTCTTTCGGGCCGCAGCCGTATCATTTTTCACTCGATCTGGAGCTTGCTGGCCGTTAGCAGTCAAAATTGGCTTACATTTAATTAAGGGGATGTCCCCTGCCAGCTGATTATTTTTTAAACTTGTCAGTTTATTGTTCGATACCGGTTTCACATTGTTCTCAGACGTTTGAACCAAATGGATCTTGTCCTCTGACACTGTGAAGTCAGAATCTTCAGTGCAACTTCTGTTCACCAACTGGCATAACTGGTGGTGGTGACAAGGGGAGAAAATTGAGTTGAATGTAGGAAAAACAGTGTAAATTGTCTCATACAAGTGTTATAGTAAAACACGCCAATGCCTGGTTTGATGGTAAGCAGATCAGGAGAAATATATAGACAAATAATGTTTGTTTTTTATTTAATAGTGTAAAATGGTTATCGTCTGATGATACGAGGGTCGAGACGAGATAATTAACCAGCTAACTAGCAAATGGTTCGGTAGTTTGAATTGTTGTGACAGTAGCTTTGCCATTGAAGGCAATGGGAATGAAGATTAACTCACATCAGTGGATATACAATATTTTTTGCAGCTTATTCATTACCAACGAATTTTATAATAGACCACACCAAAACGATGTTTTTTTACAGAGTTGGTGACGGTCGGCCACGCGTGAAGGTGTAAATCAGCATAATGTTTACTAGGCCTGTTGTATTACAGTAGTGTTGGATGTTAAAACATGGAGAACAAGGATGAATGACAATTGTGGTCAATGTAAAATTATAAAGAATGCAACGCATCACATCATGCGAACCACTGGATTCGATTTTGCGGTAGTTTCCAAGGTCTCCTAGCTCGTGTATGCATAATCTTCAATGCCGCAGTCAAAGATCCGGTAGACCAGTATGAAGTTAAGTCTTTGTGTCTGAAACTTCATCTACCGAACCCCCAGTCATACACGGTTCATGTGCTTACCACTCCCAGCCTGAATCATGTCGTCCACAATGCTCACGGTACTGAAAGTAATGAACTTGGCAATGAATAACACTCTCAGCGGTATGGTAGGCTTGTCTACTTCACATATCCTCCCTTATGATACTTTACGAAGAAACCAATATTCGGAAATGGACAACTCCTGAACATCATCAGTAGGTCTTGAGATATATATACTAGTAACTTTTTAAGCTATTCACTGAAAAACATTAGTGCGCTGCACCGAATTAGTAACACGCATGACTTGAAACATGCTGCTGTTCATGCCTAAATTTGTACATTCGAGGCAGACAATGTCTAAAGTTGCACAACCACCTTCGAAAAATGGTGATGTTAATATTATTTCACCTGGATACTATTCTAATGCGCACGAGCAGATAATGATCCAAAGAGATCCTCTTGAAAACGACTATGACAAAGTTATAATGGTAGAAAGAGAAAACTTGTCTTAACGGTATGTGTTGTCACCGCGTACTCTCCTTAACTACCAAACTTTGGCTACGTTATTCAAATAGAAGAACATGACCATAACATATTTTCAAGAATTAACGGAGGCTACTAGAGACATGCAACACTCTTATGATCAAGGTAGTAGGGAAAGTTTTCTATGAGGTCATACACACAAATGTAGTATTTGTTTTTGAACTGTTCGAGCAACCTCTTGCGATGATGCTCGAAGTTATCGTTCCAAATCTGTCAGAAACCATATCCGGAGGTTCAGAACATCAGATGTATTTTCGTGGTAGTAAACTACTTCCCACTCCCCACACTGTCGGTCATTCCTAATAAGCCGCCTTGATAATTTGTTCAGATATTTCCAAATACATGTATAAAACTTCTGACGCTTTCGACAACAAGGTGTACAGTTCATATAGAGTTAGTTTCCTGTTATCAAGCGCTACAATCTGCCTTGCGAAGCCACTAGGTAAAACTTGAGTGCCTAATTAAGTTAACGTAAATTCACCCACAACTATATCTAGTACAACGAGTCATGGCCCACTCCAGCAGCTTGCTGTCATAAAGTTGAAGATGAAGTTGTCGTTGGTCAGTTAGATCATGCATGACAGTTGTTCAAAATTTAACGTAGTGTACACACAGAAACTTGAAATGGGTAGAGCCTGTTCAGCACTGTAACCTTAAGAAATGGTTGATCCGTTCTGCTAAGTAACACTTCAGGCTTTCACTTTCAAGCGTTCATATGTGAACAACTACGACTTTATAACGGTTTGATGCATGTTTGGGCGGTCTTTTTGTTTACCCTCACTGACATTGAGATACACAGTCACAATCGCGTCACTTCCCACATCCAAACAACCTCCCAGAACAAGCCAACCTTTAACGTGGTCAGACTTCAGTTGTCGAAACATGAATACCAACAACCGAGTTGCTCATTTACATGGCTCAACACCGAGTGCATGAGTTGTGCAGAATACGGTTTACCATAGTTATTATGCTGTTCCGCCTGGTCTTGAGAACGATAGTTATGAACCCCGTGCTCACTACTTGCTGTGTTTCTACTGTAGAGGAACTGCACGACAGACCCAATCGAGGTAAATTTCTCAGTACGGTGTTCAGTCGTGATGAGATACGGTTCAATTAGGAGAATATTAACGCTAATTACAGTACGAATGTGTTCGAGAAGCGTGCGCATCGTGGGTAACATATTTTTAACCAACCTATTTAGAATAGAGCAACGTTACGAGCATCTTGCTCAAAACTCTGAGTTATTCCCCCTATAACGCAAAAATATGAGTCCACCTGACCGTGTGGATTTGGCAGACGCCATTAGCGTTCTGATCACAACATAAAAATACTGTTAACTGACCAATCACGACCACCGTCAGCGTTGACTAATCGAAATACCTGGTGATGAACTCATATGGTTAGTTTCTATTGGGACACACTCAGCGATGAAAGCCGATGGAATTGCTGGAAAGTGAGCAATAAACAGAGCCAATAATTTTGCGGCAGTGAGATGTAGTTTTTATATTCCGCTCTGAATTTTTGACGGACAGGCTTCTATCTTCTTGTTACCGCTATTCAAGTTGGTTTAATTTTGTCTAAAACGACATTGACAAATCGAAAGTAATCGGAGATCAAGTAACTCACTCATTTCTAAATACGGTTATCGTGCTAAAACATTATGACAATAGACTCTCAGTTTAATTCGGCTGAATGAATGGTGCCGGCGCACTCTTCTAATACGGTCTGTACTAGTGTCGTAAATGAAGAACACGGATGGCGCAAGGGTTACTTATCCAGGAAGACAACACATGGGTTATGCGTCTCAGCATGATAACAAACGAAAACACTCATCTGCGTATGGTACTGGGCCCAGAAAGTCACGGTTGCCGCAGACGCCAATGCTCAGTTCTTTTAAGTACAAAGAACCATTTCAGACAATGTTGCATTCCGATGTTTTTTTCTTGTATATTTCCTCCGTCTACTTCATTGTCAAAATCTATGCTCTGACCCCACTACTGAATAGCAGTGGTGTGAGTAGTATGGTACGACCGCTCCCCCTCACTACATTCGTTTATTTTACTACCAACCAGGATGTACACGGATGTTTCAAATATTAATTAGAGTCAAACTGCCGGGACTACTGATAAATCATACACGCACGTTTGGTAACAATGAAGCTAACACAGTTCAGCTTCGCTCCTGTCCTGGTTTTTTCATCCCAAGGGGCTCATTCACAGTCAACATTCTGTGGTTTATTTATTCACTACAAGTTTTAGTTAGATGCATCCATTCAGTCAAAATTCTTATCAGACATTTATTTCTGTTACATGACTCTCTGGGGAAGACTCGTTGAACATTTGGATGTGTCTATAAAAACGATATCTCATTCACGTACAAATGGGATGAATGAACTTGTCAAGTGTGTGAGATCTGTAAGATAGCAGATGGCTTACTTCACATTCCTTATTGACTGAGGATTATCAACTTTCTGACCTCAAGAAAGACAGTCATACCAGAAAAACAGCGTCAATCATTTTCAAAACGTTATGAACTAGAGCTTACAGTTACTTCTCAATTTCTTTTTAAAAGAAAAGTAGAAAATGCAAGAACGGGGTCTGCAGTGCTTTAGTATCCCATGCGGTGATGCTGGATGGAAATTGTGACAGCTCCTTGTTGATGCTTACAATCGGTGAGTGCTAAGTTTACGCCTAGTGTAAGTTATGGTGGCTATTCATAAAGCGTGCTCATTACCACATGATTACATTTTTAAAAGGATTAAACACGCAAATTTGTCAAAATATCTTGTGGGTCATCGAGAATATACCAGAATGGTACGTGGGCTTACGCGATCGACGAAGTCGCGCATATTACAAAACCTGCTAGGGGAATGTAAACGATCAAACTACCACTGGGAAAAAGCCTGTTGGTTGCATTGAATGCTATGTAATATTGTTGTGGCAATGTTGTGAAATTTTCTCCTGGGCTTTGAATGCCACCTTTTTCTGAGTATCGGAATTTGTAAAATTGGCTGTAGCTATTCGTGGCCTCCCAGTTCTTTTCGGATCATTCTCAGCAATCTTATTCTAAGATTTCAACTGATTCCGTAAAGTCTGATTATATCATCGGTCCACAGTCACTGTGTTTGAAGTTGAAACGGTTTGTCGTTCATTCAGAAGTACACAGGAGTTTTAGAAATCTATAATCCAACTGTGTCTACTTCTCCTTTAACAAGTATGGGCACGTCATCCATGACGAATTCACCATTCCATGCATCACAGTTTTTGTTAGAAGATGTTTGCTTCAACGTTTACGTTTGTTTACAGTTGAACACTCAACAACTTAGAATAAAATGGGCATTCTTCAGTTCTAGTTGCTGTCTCTACATTAAGGAATATGTGCAGCGGGTTGTTTTTGAAATGGAGCACAGAACGCAAATATGGTTTTGGATAGACCTCAGCATTACTATTTGGCTTTACACGATTTGTATTTGAGCTCCAGTTCACCTTCTCATGTTTTCTGAAAAAAGCTACTGGGGGAATCCAGTTTCTTGAAATCTGACCCAAAATAGTCTTGGTTTCTATTCTAACGATTCTATGCTCTGTGTCTAGGAATTACCAAATAGAACCAGAAAATCACCAAAGTGCGTCTACTGTCAATTCTATTGCTGTTTCTCTTCAGTCCGTCATCGTCCCTCGGAAAACCTCAGTAGGTAACATAACTCTTTCCCAAACACAACCTTCATTTGCAATTAATTAGTTCGGAACACAGACAAAAACAATTTTATGAGCGTAAAAGCTGTGTGACTCGATCCCATACAAACTTCCACATTTTCCCTGCTTCTCGTATGCTGATTAAAATAAGCGTAGTTTAATGTACGACTTGCCTAATCGAATCTTGCATTTGAATTGCTCAGGGATATTATGAACTGTGTTAACTAACTTTCAAGAAAGTACAGTCTTTGTGAACACCAATCAGCTTTCCATTCAATGTGGCACCGCATAAATGGACTTACAGTCTATAAGAAAAATAGCAGCTGTCCAGATTTCAACGAGAAACGGTCGACGAAATTAGAAAATTCTTCAGTGTGTTGTAATGTTTAGACAAATCATAGAAAGCAATATATTGGGTTTTATGCGCGTGCACTTAAGCATAAGAGAAGTTGCTAGATTTTCCGGTGTTCTGTCAGTCATTCCGTCGAGGAGTTCATCTGTCTGCGTAAACCATAGTAAAAAGAGGTCGACTTTTAGTTCGGTGAAAATGCCTTGAACACGGGACCGTTCGACCGCCACGTAATGCAGCAGAAAGTGATTTGGAGTTGGAACCGACATTTACTGTGATCGCTTCTTCAAGTATCAAGCAATGAAATCTGCAGTACTGTCCTTATTTGGATAAACGAACGACAACAAGTCTAAATTCCACTAATTATCAACACATCCAACGTCGTTCAAAAATGATAGAAACTCACATAATGTAGACATTTTTGTTGAAATACCCAATTTTTTGAATGGACAAAAGATAAGTTGAACGGCTTTGATGCGGTCAGGTGCTCTTTTGTGAAGACCAGTGGTGGGCAATAACTAATCGATAAGAACACGCTTTCAACAACGAGAGTGAACTGATTATTCTGGTGGATGAGTAAATTGTCAAATTATGCCAAGTTATATATAGGTTGTTGCCGCGCAACAGGCATAAAAGGACAGCAATTTTCTACTAAAACATCTTTTCATTACATAAGTGACAAATCATAAGAAAGTATCTCATTCCTCTTTCATTCTTTTACTCTTTCTCAGACTGGTTTTTCTTTTGCCTTCCAGTGAACCGTTACCCAACACCTCTGGTGTATATTAACTTGGTATGTGAACTTGTGTGTTAGGATCTACTGGTCCATAATGTAGTTGACGGGTATTGAAAGACTAATAGGGGAACAATCTGAGCACAACCCATTTAGGCACATTTGTGAGAAACTTTCCGAAGTGACGTACTGCGAGTTCGAAGAGAAATCGAGGAAGTACACTCTACCAGTTTCTTTCCGTGGGATGTATGCTGAGACAGCCTGATAGGTTATCACAGTTACTTCGACTACTTTCCTCAATAACTCACTGAGAATATGACAGTCTTAAAACTTTTTGCCCATGTGATTTATAGTGAGCACATTACAATGCACGGCAGCGAACTTGTTTGTAAAATGCTACGTGACAGTAGGGTTCTGTAGTGAAATACAAAGCTATTGGTCTTCTTCCATTAGGTGATTAAAGGAACGATCATGACCTTAAGTTTTGACTTTGTGATGCCACCGTTTTATCTAAAATACTCGATGGTGAAATGAAAATCTCACCAGTCTCCGAAAACGCGAAGATCGAAATCGGAATTTTAGTTCAAAGGTGGAGAATACACAATATAGGCAAACGTTGGTGAAGTATACACTACTGTCGTTTGTTCTCGTCCAAAATCAACTAGCAGAAAATTTCGTTAGAATGCAAACGATGCGAGTAGACATGTGAGCTATACAAATTGTAACAACCGACATTGCAACCTCTACTGGTGGGTCACATGACAGACAGGGTTCATCGGTCCTCGTATTTGAAGTGATGAATTTCTGTCCGGTTACCCCTGCCGAATGAGCTCACAGCGAGAACAAGTCAAGTCGTGAAGTGGTTGTTAAAGCTTGAGTACCATGACATCTAAAGAGTGCACTTATTGTCCTCCTGGTTACATCTCTTAGGGGTCCTTGTGTTTATGGCCTACTCTAATTTTTGAAGCTTGACGTCAGAGTGACAGATTTAGAGCGGTCTGTTTCTGTTGAATAGTTACGAATTCAGAATTCGTCCTCGTCCTTGAAAGCGTGATCGGGATCCAGACAGCATTTTTGTAGCCTTGGGATTATTATCTTTGCTTTTAAGCATAACATTTATAAGGAAATTTTTCAGTGCATCGAGTTATTTGTCATTTTAAAAATCCATTTTATAGGCTGATAAATAATTTAGAATGTTTGAGATGGTCTTTTCAAATCGCCAAAGATTAGGACGAAAAAATATCAGTCAGAATCGAACTGATAACCAGTTTGAATTCCGTAAACAGCACAGCAATTTACTAAGCATTGTAGGTTGTCAAATTGGAATTGTGCCCATGCTTTGTCTCGGATTGTAGCAATAATTGCGGCTTACACGAAACAATACTTTTTACATTTTCTTTTAATATCCTTAATATTATCACGAAACCTATTGTATATTATCACTGAGAACAAATCATATATACTCGAGTGCGTGCATACTACTCCAACTGAGAATTGACGTCAATCCTATGAATTTGCAACATATCCTGTTGGAAACTTGTCTCTTCATTGTTTTGCTTCTTTGAATTCTGTTCATTCTAGTAGCTAACTTGACATGTTTCATTTTCTGTTCTCCGATGGTGATCCTGCCTTGAAGATCTTACTTTTAATAGTATATGAATAATTTTCTGGAACAAGACAACATAACAGAGGTTTTTCATTACTCTACATTTCATTCAAAAACCACTCAATTTGGACGTCGTTATGGAATCTGACAGAAAAGGGCCAACAGATCTTTCTCTGTATAATAAAATGATACCGTTCTATGCGACCCAGACTTGACTGATGGAATCCGACTTCGGTTTATTTGGTCAACTTGACAATGATGTTTTCTCTCCTAGGTGTGTAAGTTGACTTGAATGACTTGAGACAAAGCTTGACAAGCACAACGGAAATCAACACTGAGGACTTTATACATGAGTGACCTTAGTCTCCAACAGTGAGCAGTCTCTCTTATTACTGGATTCGAAAATACAAATTCCACCGTTTTTAGAAAATAGATTGACGTTCTGAAAATCAACCAACTTACTATATACAGAGGTGCGCACTGACTTATTCGAAAGGTGACCGAAATGGCACATCGACATGACCCTAATAAGTAAACCTTTTACTGTTTCAGGCTTTTGATGTAAGGAATTCTTGCATTACGGACAAAACCAATCTGTAATCTTGTGCCACTCTACGCGGTTCAGTTAGTTTTGGAAGGCGAAGTTGAACAGCTGATGCGTACCAATCCGAACTTCATCGATCAGAGGAGGTTAACCCGCATGGGAAAGTGTGTGGATCTTCCAGGAGTGTCAGTGTGACATCACCCCTTACTCTGTGCAAATTTGGTCAGTATGGATGGGAGGCTACGTGGATTTTTACCAATTGGTTTGAGGACCACGTCGGATAATTAGTAAAAGTATAAAGAGCCGTGTTACCCTGTATGATGGGCGGCACAAACAACCCTGGCTCGCTCTTGGAGTGATCTGCGCAAAATGGAACTTAGCAAATAACACTGGCATCTTTTTTGGACAAAGTAATGAACAGTTTTGCTTCTTGCTGTACTTTGAGTGAGCTTAGTACATTTTCGACACCTCCAAGCACACTGAGGCGACACTAAAGTGACCTAGTGAATCTGTCTGAGCCTCTGGAACGTGTAATTTTTTAACAGAGCGGCATAAGAATGTGCGAAGTTGATAAGATGATGTGCTGTATATGACATGTGTGGTACCGAATCATCTAGGCAAATGAGTCGACAATGACCTCTAGTCATTTTGACGAATGACACTATGCGTGGAAGGCAACCGGTCGTCTACGAAACGGTTCACACACACGGCCTTTACCGAGTGCAAACACGGATCAGCGTTCTCTACATTTACGGGTGAATTCAATTCATAGACAAAACAACCTGCGTTTGGATGGTAAGATCAATATGGGCGAACAGTTAGTTTCTGTTGTGTATTCAGGGGAGTACTGGTCTCGCGTTTATAACATAGGAAACTAGGTTCATGTAGCAAACAAGTGGTATTCTAAAACCGTTTTTGTTCGTGTAGTAACCCTCAAAATGTGTCTTCAAGATTTCAGTATGGATTTCAGGTCCTTTAAGGATCTTCAAAAAGGATGTTTCTCTTTCTGTCACAACAATGTGACCTTGCTGAATCGCTGCTCTCCTTCAGACTAGAGCTTGTTCAGTTTCAAGCAAGCTCACTTTGGCATGAAACACAGCTGAAGTTTCGGCGCTATTAGAGTTTATCAGATATTTTGATTAACATCTTGTGATCACGAACAATTTTGATCAATATATGCAATGTGTTCAAATGGCCACAAACAGTTACGCACGCACAAGTTCATATCAGTAGTACTCGAGTTGAGAGATCATCGTGAACGAAAATCGCGATTGTCATGTTGACTTTAGTCAGCAATCTCATAGGTCTCTCCTGTATAGTCCGAATGATCACTAAAGTATGCAGTGAGGTTCGGAGAAGAATGTTGTTCATCGCTCACGTCCTAATTGAGTCCTAATGTATTTGTCCATACCTAGATTCATGCAGAGTATTGCACTTTTATGGGTAAAATAAGCTGGCACTAACAAAGTTCACATTGTAACTAACCAGCGCGTTTGGAGTGACTAACGGTTACGTATGTGGTCTATGCTTCCGTGATAAACTATGAATCTCTTGCTGTACACTGTTTGCACACGCCTTTATATCACTCCACCAAAAAAGTGCTGATATAAACTTGTCGTAACTTCCTTTAGAAGCATGTCCTTTCAGGTAACAAACATTTAAATTACATCCACTTACTAGTTGAGTCTTCGAGATACTCTCATTTATACATTCGTGACTGGCTGTTAATTAGGCGTCGGCCACATTGATGTTATCTTTTTCTCCTCTTGGTTAACATGCTCATTTCCTCAATGGACATAGACCGGGTGTATTTAGCATTTGCAAACATTGGGGAGATCCCATTTTTCGGTTCTATATTTCACAGGTTCATTTATATCCGGCAGACTGTGCAAACTATGGTTGAATGGCTATCTGAAAGATGCATTACACTTGACTGTTTCAGATATTTATGCATACAGCATGAATATTGATAATGGTTTGTCAGTTGGAAACCTCACAGGAAACTAGTACATCTCGAATTACTCAAGCCCAAGGCAAAAAAAGTAGAATTGTGCGAAAATCAGTTTGGCAAAAATCAAACATACGCTTCACAGCAAAGCTAATTAACCGTATGCTTCGTTTGACTGAACAGTCTAGCAGGTGCTATTCAGTATATACAGGGTGGGAATCGTTTTCGGTTTCTCATTCGGATGATTGTGTCAGCAGGATTATTGACTGTTCCAATTAGCCAGTCGTGTTTTCATCCGCTTTTTCTTGTAAATGAATTGTTTTTATACGCCTTTCGACTTTCGGATGTCCAGACAACAGGACCATTTGTTCCGATATGAATTTTCCCGGTTTGATTTTTGCTTAGGCTATCTCAGAACGTTTCATCGGCATTCTTGAGTATCTGCTACAAGTCTACTTCCACGGAGTGTTAAAACGATATATATATATATATATATGCTCCAACATGGATTTCAGTAAGTGAGCAACATCATGAGTAGTGCGATATTTTTCAAAAAACCAACAGCAAAACCATATGTATTAGGCATAACAAAGTCCAACCCGAGAACCGGATCGATTACTTAAGGTGAGGAAAAATTAAAACTGTTCATTTCCTTCCTATCAATTATGATTTCGCGAGCTTTCCAAAATTGAAGTCAGATTCAAAAAGAGAACTCACTTGTCGAAGCCATCGAGGAACCCTGTTGCGTCGATCACCTCGGAAGTACAAGTTGATCACGATCACAGACAGGAACGATGACAGTGTGATCAAAATCATGTTTAAACAGTAATAGTAACCTGTTGGTGAGAGAATAAAAATGCTCGTCTTTGAACACTTTAGTCAGCCAAACCAAAATGTGTCCATTCAGAACAGAGAGAATTTGGACTTAAGTATCCAATATAGTTTTTGACGATTCAGGATGCATTAAACAGAGTAAAATTGTTCCTAATTGTTCAGAACACTGGCCATCTGGTTTTTAGTCAGCGCAAGCTGGGCAAGCAGTCAGCTGTAAGAGTTCTATGAGATATTGGACGATTGTCAACTGCAAGTGAATATGACCTCTTGCGATATCTACGGGTAGTTTAATTCTCAAATCACTTGAGTCGATGAAGTCACATTATCTGTATCCTCACGTTGACATTGTTGTTCATTACTATTCCTTGTTGGCATAATAATGATCATGAATCGTATACAATTCTAACGGAAGGTGGAATAGGAATCGGCTGAGAATTATATGGGAGAAGAGTTATATTAAGTAAATTGCAGCGATGACCTTTTGGATGAGGAAAAACGGGTGCTTTTCTATTCGTGGTTGCATACAAATGAAGCTTGTCAAAAACTTCCATGTATTAAGGACTTCATAATGATGCTAGAAGCACACATGGCAAATGCATTTTCAAGTAATTCATTAACGGACATCGAAACCAGGTTGTCGGGTTACAGCAAAGTGGTTGAGAACGGAGATCGAGTGGATAGTGCGTCTTGAGTGGCGAGGGAAACCGATGCCGATTTGGGGAACGGTCAGTTTGTAAAAGAATGGCTTGGATGTTGGCGAGTTCTTAAATATGAAATAGTTAATACGATGGCTTAGTTTGTAATTGAAAATTGAACTTCGCCCTTTTAACCTGAGCAGATAGATGTTTTGTTACCAAAGAGTTTTGCCTATTTGCAAATTCACACAAATCAATCTAGGTATACGACAATAAAAGCTCGCTGGCAGACACTCCGCGCAAATCTTCGGCGCTGTCAGAAGTCATCCCAATTTCGCCTCATAAAATAATCTTGGAAGCTGCGGATTATTTCAGGACTAAATTGAACTAGTTCATATTAACTTCAGCACAGACTGACCGTGATTTAAAGTCAAGAAAACTGGGAGAGTGAAGATTTTTCGTACACTGCATCGTAAACACCCCTAGAATATCAGCTAATGATGTTTTACCTAGACTGACCGTTACAACAGAGAGCCTAATTAAACTAGATTAAAGAGAGGAGTTATTTACAACCCGTTCATTCTGTTCGGACAAGTATCGTTGCAGTGATTTTACCCCGAATGTTTAATGGAAGCATGTTGAGTCACTACAGATTGCTGTGAGTACATTAAGCATAGGCGTTGATAGACCGGTCTTGTGTCAGAACGATGCCCACAACCTTGAAGTAACGACTATTGATCTTAACATGACAAGCAGTATATTTGTCTTAGCATAAAGGTAAGTGCATCTAAGTAAACACGACGGTTGGACGGAAAGAAAAACTCGTGAACTGCATTAACGCGATCGCAATCTAACGCATTCTACAATCAAACTACAGCAAATCCTGTCACTGCAAGTGCTGCAATGCATTATGGATAAGATGAAGTACTCATAATCATCATGCTGGTCTGACGCCTATTTGACTGTGTATTTTATGTAAAAATTTCGACAGGCCAAACAGTCTGTTAAGACAAATCGACACAACGGTTGGGATACAAGTCTACCGGAAGAATCATGTGCGTGACAGCGTCATAGTAACGAGTACGACTATTGTTCGTGGGAAGGCAAGTGGGAAACACCATCAGTGTGAATCCAGCTGTCTGGGTTTGAATCGATCGGTACACATTTCTCATGCTAAACACTATGTTGTATGACAATAGACGTTGTTTGATGACGGAAATGAAAACGTAACTTCACCGTTTTGCAAAATATCAAGTATTTGTTAGGAAGCCCAATTGAGGTCATGTGAAACCACGAAAAGTACCATTCGGAATTTACTTCAACAATCATAATGCATACACTTGTTTCAAATTTATACCGTCCGAACTCGTCAACAGGCTATTCTTTAATACAATTACCCTCAACACAATTATTTAGATTTCGCAATTTGACCCTCAAAACATAACCAGAAATTCAAATGGGAGTAGCGGAGAACGAAGGGGCAATGACCTGAAAATTCTAGCCCATAATGCGATTGTAAGCATTCACCCGGTATACCTGAAGCAGTATGGAAAGTTTGTAACAATCACTATTCAACAGTCAAGCTTCAATGACAGTATGTGGACACAAACTGAGGCGAACTGTAGTTGCAACAAGCTTGTAAGTGTGTCTGAGAGCTGATTTAGGTCAAGTTGAGTTTGAAACTTTTGTAAGATCACACTAAATAAAAACTCATATTGAATGAATTGTGGAACAAATCATGATGTCGTAGTTAAATGCAGTGAATTGTGACTTTAGGTTTACGGAACGAATGATCGTTAATTGAAATGCAATAATAATCTGTGCGGCAATTTATGGTCAGCTAAGATGTGCTTTCAATTTTACTAAAATACTCGTAAAATATGAGTATACCACGTGATTTAGTGTAATGTATACTAATAGACAGAAGCAATTCAAAAAGGTTTAGATGGTTATTAAATAAAGATTCCGGAAAAATATTCATTTGATGTCGCAAGTAGCCGTAAAAATGAGGACGTTTGCTATTTATTGTGTATTCACCAGAAGTCGTTGACAGTTTACAAGATTTGTCCTCGTTCATGAGAAACTGTTTGACAAGTGAGATGTTTCGTGAAATTTTTTTTACTGGCCACAGTTAACCGGTTAGAACAGGTAAAGTTAGTTACTGAGGTCACTGCCGTTTTTTACTCGGTAAAACAGAAGTTATTCTAAACAAATTTATTCATCAGTTTTTATTATGGTTCAGAAAATATACCACACTAGTTAACACGCTCAAATTAAAGCGTGCTTATAAATTTTTTACAGAACCACACTACATGTTAAACATCTGGTAAATCCACAGAATTGTGTTAGCGTTATTGGACGTTTGGAGGAAAAAAGTAGCATGTGAAGGTACTTAGATTAAAGAAAGTGAATACCATCAAACAGTATAATGTCAAGTTGAATACAAATCTGAAACCTAACGCAGATCATCAACTGGAGGAGCATATTCTCAAGAATATTCAGTTTATTGGTGCTATTGAAAGCGACGCATATACCCACGTTATGCTTATATCGGAGTGAAACTAGGTGTAAAACATTTTAATGAACATCCGATAATATTTCATAAAAAGGATACTTCAGCTTTTCGTTTATTGTGTTAGAAAGTTGACAACCCAAATGGTTTGATAGTGATCAAAGACGACAAATAGACCAGAACTACGAGCTTTTAATAAATCAGTTAGGGAGGAACTGTTTGTTTGGATGTTTGTTAACTGATATGTAGTAGTTCAACTACCGACCTGAAAAGTCGTCCTTCGACTAGAATTCATCACTCACGTTATTAAGTTGGAATGGTGAAAGCTACTTGAGCAAATTACAGGATAAATAATTAAAATAAAACAAGAGGGATATCAAGTGAGTCAGGGAATTCAAACATTCCTGACTTTAATTTTGAAATTGAAGGATTATTTTACTTTAGTTTAAAACCAAGTAAGTTTGTCTGAGAAACCCGTTGAATGTTGCTGTATACTTTTTTCCATAAGCGATTTGAGTATTACACAGCTGAGAGATTTCCACCGTGGTTGTGCATCTAAACTTTTGCTAGAGATCCGGTTCGAAACAGCATTTTGAGAATTGGGTTCAAAGAGGTCGTGCACTCTCGATAACTTCGGTGAGACCACGGAAAACTCTGTTTGCAAACGTATAACTGCAAAAACACGTTTACACAGTAGTTTTGCCGCGGATAACAGTACTTGCCCGGATGAGATATATCTGTGCGGTATCCAGAGTTGACTGTAATCAGGTGAAGTGCTCGATGGCGGTGGCGGTATTCCAGTCCTGTTACTTAGTATTTATATAACCATTGCGTACTTGTCCAAATTTTTATATACCACTTATTTTTTCTCGGGATCAACTGCCACTGATGTACATACAATAATTGGTATATTGATTTTTATTTCAGAGGTGTATTTTGACTGAATCAGTCAACCAGAGAAAAATGTGTAAAAGATGACGTTTGTAGAATGGAAATAGCATCAACACTTCAGAAAGAAATTAAGCGCACCCTGTGACTTAATTTTGCTGACTGTGTTGAACTTGTAGCAGATGGTATTGGTAAACGAATATGGACAATAAGTTTTAAATGACATGGCGCTGACAAACTTTTACCGTCTCAAACAGTTTGTTGTATACTCTGAGTTAATTTTAACGGGCGGTGTGCGATGACCATCACATACCGTTTGTTTTGTAGTTATTAATACTTGTGTACAATAAAGTATGCTCAATGTCTGTTAGATCCGCATTTTTTTGAACTTGTCGGTCAGCACAACTAAGAACTGGAGAGCCACGGGAACTATCACTCATCATGTAACGAAAAGGGCAGCGCAATCAAACAACTTACATCTCATAGTGTTAACTGGCATAACCTCTTGTATAATCTGAGCGCACACGCACATGCAAATAGAATATCAAGCGCACAAGCACAATGGTCTAACTGTGCTCTGTGGCCAGAGTGGCCACAATGTCAACACAAACGGGTGAGGAACACAAAGAGCTGAGCAGATGCGTTTGTAGTATCTCCACAAATTGCAGGATTCCACCTCTTGTGTGCCCGAAAAACTAGCAGTGGATTTTGGGAAGGGTCAAACTATGTACTGTTCCAAGTGTCAGTTTTGTGGCTTAAAATACTAGCTCTGGTTCCTCCGGTGTTAACTGCCCTAGTAATCAGTCAGTGTGAGTGTAACCAATTTGAATTATGCTGGCTGATCTGGTACTGTGAAGTTCACTCTGTCGATAACTATATGAGAATTGTTTGATCATTTGAGATCGGGCCGATCACTCTTCCTAACATACACGGTGATTCAATAAGCAGTGTGACACGAACGTAAGAAACGTTGTGAGTTCCGAACCTAATGCCGTTTAGGTGTCCGTTCAATCGCTTGATAATCTGGTCACCTTAAAAAGATATTCCTGAGTACGTCGAATTTTTCCGGCACAAACAGTTTCCTCAATATGTTGTCATTGAACAGTTGATGGCTTTTATTAAATGCTCAATGTAGGCTCTCTCCCTTAGTGTGTAGAAGAGCATTGCTTTTTCTTGTGCACAGTTTTGACGGACTCTGTTGAACTACGTGCGTACGATATTTTACTTGTTTTGAGTAGAGTGGAAACATAGAAGATAAGTTTTTCCCTTATCTCTTGTTGTTGTTTTGTAGACTGACCGCAATAACGGACCACCTAACAGAAAAAGCTGATCTGGCTGCTCCCCTTCCACTCTGAGTCCAGTGTCCGAGTGCACAGGGCTCGCTACAGTAATTAGAGTTCGCATCGATTTTGCATCAGTTCGCTGATCGAGCCAAAGGTATAAGGCGCAAAGTAAGGAGTAAAGGACAATTCCCAAAGATTAGGCGTGTAACACAAAGATCTTTGTATACTAATGTCGCATGGGTCTAAGTTAAGGCCAATCCAATTTCAACTTAATGTATTGGGTTGGATATGAACACCACGAAGCATGAAACAGTTAACCATAACGATTAGATATATTGCGCTGTGCGTTATATTATAGTAAACAACAATGCTTCCAAATAACAGAAGATTTGATTGTCTGGTGAATAACAGTGATTATTGAAGTACTTTTGATGACAAATCGGCCTGTTGGAGGCCAAGAAACAATGGGCGAAAGCGATTAATGGCGGCAACTGTGTAGACGTCATATTTCGGGGGGTATCCTAGAAGCTTTCGACAGAGTTAAGCATAATATTTTACGTTTGGAACTTCACTAGCATGATGTGGACAACTGTCTGCTTTCAGACTTCAAGTACAAACCGAACATCACTCACAATTGATTGCAGCTGTCGCAGTCCCACATACAATGCGGCCTGACCCTTTAGAAAACAAGCACTAGACCCGATCGCCACTCTCGTTAGTGGTGGTCAGTAGTGCATATCATTGCCACGGCCGGGACTAGAAATCCATCCACACCTTCTTGAGGCAGCCTTGTTAACCAGTCGTCGATGGGAATGTGACAGCTGCAATTAACTGTGGGTGATTTTCAATCTATATGAAAATTAAACTTCCATACTACTCATCAATAATCAAAGTATCGCTCGTTGGTGATTCTTGTGATTTCAACATAGAGAGAAATCTTAGTCGAGGGGTCATCGATTGAAATTAACAGGACAGTCACTGTGTCTCATCTCAAGGCGATTGGCTAATCGAAGCACTGCTAACAAGCGATTGTGGCTGACCGTCCACATATGATGGTTCAGTCGTGCCTAATGTGTGTTCAATGGCACAGCGGTCAACATGACTGCCTCAAGAAAACCCGGTCGTGGTTCTAATCCTGGCAGTGGCAAGGATATGCTCTACTGACGAGCTCTAATGAGAGCGAAACTGGAGTCTAGAGGTTTTACCGTTTGAAAGGAACCGACTGGGAAGTCTATGGGGATGTGACAGCTGCGATCAGTTGTGGATGTTGTTTAGTTTACAATAAAACAAAAATTTCCTACTACACATAGGTAATTGAATACCTCAAAGTCGGTTGTTTTCATGGTAGTTCATGGGTGGTCACCCGATTTGTACGCCACACCTAGCGGTTTGCTTCAAGATTCCTTTCTGAGTCAGCTGTTGTTTATGTTATTCATGTAGGAAATATCGCAGTCTGTAAGTGTCCCGTCACTATTGCGGAGTGACAAAACAAAATCTTAGCGAACAGTATTGCTGAAAATCAAGGAGTTTAATTTGCTAGTGACATGCCACGTGACTGTGTCGAAAGTTTGTGGCACAGGACCACATCACAGTGTAATGTGATATACACTTGTCTTGTACATAATGCTTAATTCATTTTTCTGCTTAAGAACACTGGTTAAGTTTGGTCAATTCTCTACATTCTGTTAACATGTCAAAATCAATTTTATTTTGATCTACAGGATACTGTGTAAACAGTGTCTGAGTTGTCTGAGGTTATTCTTCCCAGATTACCGAATCAGAGGAGTTATCTTGACTGCGAACGCTTTTTTCTAGTATTAAGATGTGTTTTACCTGGAAGAATTCCTGAAATTCTACTGTGTAAACGTCATCAGTTGATAACTTAAGACGAAAACTTGGAACCTACGTTCATAGTGTCACTCCAAGCTGTATAACCATCCGGGCAACTTTGAAAGGTTAAAAAGTCATTGCTTGTTGAAATAAACTTGTTTTAGATACAATTGATCATGCTTCAGTCAGTCTCATAGTTGTTTCTTCTAATACATTTCTTGTTCCTACCGTCCTTGCTGTTCTTGCGTCAAATACATAGAGGGACCACTTAAGGTCAAACTGTGGACATATACGATAAGGATTAGAACATTTCTCCGGAAGTCATTGATAGGCCAGAATGATTGTAGATTGTACAATGCAGATTGCATCCAAACAGACAAAATAAGAACCAATAAGTAGTTTGGCAGATTTACGACTTTAAATGACACACAGTTGGGAGAAGTCACAGCTTCGGCTGGATTCGAACCAGCGACGGAAACAACACGCCTAAACGCAGCAAGCGCTTTACCATTTAAGCTACGAAGCCACGCCAAAAGCTCGGAGATTTCTCATTTGTACTCGATAACCCACTCGTCTCACTGTCTCATATGGAATCCACCAAATAATCCAGGGGATCAACTACCCTGGTAGGAGTTCTCGAACATTTCACGCTGGAATCCAACAACATCACTGCTGAGCACAGAAATTGTATTAATATTAAGTAGTTTGACTAATTTATTTGTTAGTACTACAATTTCCATGACGTAGCCTTGTTGGTCACTGCGCTACTGACCTCAAATTAGGCATGACCGAATTATTATATGCAGAAACGACCACGTTTGCTTCTGAGTGACGTTCAGATTACCTTATCATCTCCAGAACAGACACAGCAGCTGTTTTGTTTACATCACTCAATGGTCGCTGTTCTAGGACTTCACTTCAAGTCGAACCCAGAAAGAAAATTAACTTGGGCGGCAGTTTCAGTACTGATGAATAGAAAGGGATTTTCCGTCGGTATCAGTTGATCACCACTTGCAACTGATCACCACTGCTCTGTCTTCGTAGACACTTCGGCCAGCCGTTTTAGAAAAATACAACAAACTCGAGTTCCGCTAGTCAGCAACGTGTCTCCTCGCTAAGGTCGAAAAATGTACTCCGTCAATGCCTTCCTGAAGTAAATGTGTAGACCACACCTTCAATGATCTCACATTAGGCACGACCCAAAAAACCATTCATTTGCTAGTAATGTTCAGAACATGGTTTAAAATTCTTTGGGAATAAGAAAGTCGTCATCAGCTGTGGATGATGACCGATTCATACTAATCAAACACCCACTGCTAGATACGATGATTTCTTCAATTTAAACTGATTCATAATGTCCAGCACATATTCACGTGTGCATCAGTCTTGCAAATTTCTTACAACTCATAATATTACAATGGATCCTTTGATCTCAGAGGTGCTAACTTCGAAGTCTGTAGTTATCAATACCAATATCCTGATACGACCAAAACAAAGAAGTGAACTCTCGGTATTAATTAAGATAACAGTTTCAGTTAAGTGTGCATCAAACAGTTGTTGATTGACAAATTGATGAAAAAAACATCAGAAAATAATCTGAGTAAAATTTTACATTAACCCTATTTAAGCTTATTGAAAATGCAGCGACTGCTGACCGAAAATCGTCTTTTTTGATTGGTAATGCCGTACAGAAACGGTTATGCAGTCGCTTGTATATTTGTAACGTTTTGCTAACTCCGAACATAGATGAGTCAGTTTTGGACAGAAGCACATGAAAACAGAAAACCACAATTGTTAAGAGTGTTTTTCTCATAAGTATAAAATGATCAGTTGCAGGGAACAACTGGGAAATAGGTTCGGACCAATTACAAAACCACTGTGAACAGCTACCGATTAAATATGAATGCACATAAATTTGTGGAATGCACTCTTAAGACTTGCCTAGTTTGGGAAAATTAAAACTCACCATACTTTCAAGATGATTTGTAAACAATCGGTAGTTTGGCTTAATGGTGACGTTTAACATTTGACACAAAAGCTTATTCTGATCGGAATAAACTAGATTGCCGAATTTCTGAAATTGTGATTACTTCATTGGTCTCAAGCAAAATCCAGTGAACAAAATTGCTCTTTTTTGCATTCTGCTCATCGAGATCATTCAATCTTTTTGATTCGTGTTTTGCCAGCTTTTCGAGAGAGCCCTTTCCAAAGTTTAGCTTTTAAAACTTGATCCAATGTTGTTTAAGCACCCAGTACTGAGGCCTCAAACCTTGTTTGAATGAATTGTGTAAAATTGAGATATGAGCCAGTTTGTTTAGTTAATGCTATCGCATAAAAGTCATATGATAAAAAGATGGGGCTAATGTTGAGAGACGTTTTCTCGAAGAAGGATAAAGATTCACCCACAAACTTCGTTCACAAATGACAAAAGGTGTTACGGCTATGTAACCACGAGAAAAGAGTGATCTACTTTTATACAGTGGTGATGAGCAAATTGTTTTCATTCAGAAGTATAAGCCGATACACCAAAATGCGGCAATCATGTGAGCTTAAGACTTAAAACATCTGCATTATTTTTGTAGGTCAGACTAACAGAATAGCTAATCGTAGACAACTTACAAAACAACAGTTCTTCACTGGATGTGCATAATAGATTTCATTCAGCGATCAATACGGACAATCTGATCTTTTGTGCATTTACTTTGGTGTAGCGAGTGTATTCTAAGTACTGTCTGACTGGTTTGATGTGATAATGCTTTCTCATTCTCTGTTTGAGCGTTTGAATCCGATTTTTTTTTCTGAAAAGGGAAAATTCGTAATCAAAACCAATCGGACAGCCTTACTTTCCTCTTCGTTTGATAACACCTTTTGTTTTCATATCATCTTCGGTACTGTGAGCAGTGCGTCAAGAGTTTGTCAATGAACGTTTTATACACATCCAGTCTACTGTTATCCTGTTTTTACTTATCTTCACATCTTAATGATTTTGACTGGAGGGTTGTTTTAGGGGTTGCACGTTTGATTTCATAATTAGGGAAACGGTCCTGTTTACTTCAGAAAGCATTCGTTCAAGATCAGTCACCAAATGAGAATCGCTCACTGAAGTTCACAACGGACTGACAACAGCATGATGTGTTGTTGTACAACACGAAAGGACGTAGCTCCAAACTATCTCGCAATTATTGCATACCAGTGTTTGCGTCATCTGATTGCTGTTGAGTTTATCATAACCAGATGATAAAAACTCTCGTGTTAAACAAATTCTTTTATAATTTTATACATTCCTCAATAAGTATGAGCTTTTTAAGTATAAAACAAGCAATGAATTTGCAAAGTATATGGGAAGACCCTACATTCATTTCAAACAATGGGATTATAATTTCCTTGCTTACAGACACATCTAATTAATTTAATGCGAAAATATTTTTAAAGAAAAGACGGAGAAATCAAACTGTATAGCACATGGTTGTGGTTGGAAAATCCAACAAACCGCGAGAGAAAATGTTACACGGCTGTAAGGTTTTATGTTCCAAAACAATCGATGAAAGCAAACTCACCTATATAGGGGACACTGTTTGATGCTTGTGGTGTGGAGTCGGCCAGAAGAAGCAGTAACAAGAAGAATGCCACAAAGATATTCATTCCTGAAATTATAATGAAAAAATCAGTATTTGAGTAAAAAAGATACAGAGTGAAGGCATATGTACTTCTGTAACGAATTTTGATGAACGTTTAGATTCATGGGTTGTTAGAGAGAGGAAGAGGATCGTTGTTTGTTTTGCCTTTTCTATGTTGGAATGTTTGTGCGTGCAAAGGAAATGTAAATAGAAGCAACTATAAGAAATCTTCGTTGACGTTTCTATAAAACACATTTTAGTAATGAATATTGAAACAGTGAAAAACCGGTTTCCTTCAGACGTGCATTTAAAGACCTGTAGTGGTTGCTACTCGGGTAAAAATGTGGAGCACTCACCCGAATTAGCTATGACAACAGAGTTGACCAGGGCGACCTAGCGTAAACAGACCTTAACCATGAAGCAGTTAGCAGCAAGGTAAATGTTCTATTACATAATCCAATTTGTACGATAAACCTCCTTAACGTTCATTTTTGTTTAGTGGAGGCAGGTGTGCCAGTAGATGATTTGCGAGGTGGATTACTTCATAAGCACTAACTGAGTTTCCTTTAAGGTGACTGTATTTTATGAAAAACTAACCCGATCCTGATAATCCTTCCTGGTTTGTGATTATCCATAACTCTTTCAATAACCAGTCTGTGAACACTTTGAATGAGTGCCAAGTCTCTTTTGAGATTAGAAGGGCATGACTGTGTGTTGGTTTATATTTGTGAGGGGATTGTGGGAATGAACATAGTGAGAAACACTACAGTGTACATTGTTCGACAAGATCTTTCTAACAAGTATAGGTTTATTTTTATCTTTCCAACCTAAAACTCAAACTATCCTTCACTTCGACGCCCAGGTCATGTTCGCATGCCGATATGAATGGGACTGTGTCGCCAAAGTAATAGCCCGCACAATCATGATGTGGAATGTATATGATTTTATATTTGTTGAGCTTTAACGACAAATTATTTTTTAAATAGACCTTTGGTTTAAATAGTTCCAACCGTTCTGAAAGGTTATCACACTTTCCTGGTACGCCAGAACTCTTCAACATCTTCAGACTGTCGGCGCTGTACAATATCGGCAGTTTAACTATTCTGGATAGTTCGAGAACAAAACAGTTGAACAACATGTGCCCTAAGATTTATTCTTGGTTAACTTCACCTTCGGTAGGTAATCACCGTAACAACTGTCCATAAAATTTAGTGCTAAACCTACGTTCAGTTAGATAATCTTCAAGTCACCTGAGTAAGCTGTCATCGAGGTCCTAACTATTGATTTTTATTGGCCAAATGGAATGATCTTCGGTACATCGGGATACATGACATCAGTGGCCTGTCTTGCGTCGACAGTCCTCCTCTAGATGCCAATGACAATAAGCAGGTTTCTGACGCACGAATATCTTTTACGAAAATAACGCTGTTGCTAGATGATAAATTAGAGGCCTTCAATCTTGGTCCGACTAGGTCTAGTTCACTTGATGAACACAGACTGAATATGCTGTTTACTTATGGTCTATTATGAACATGGTGCCGTTTCGAATTTTAAACCTTTGCACTCAATTACCAGGATGCTAGAAACTACGGAGGCTGTTTGTACAAAAATAATTCCTAACGAATGATATTAGAAAAGGACTGAGCAACGACAAACAAACACCCAATTGTATGAGTGGGAATGTCAAGTTAGGTGAGAGATTTGTGTACACATTTAGAATAATGAAAACCATAATATTAAGAGGGTGGACAATCTTCATATTTTACTGATCAGGAAACTGAGTACAACAACTAGCTGACCTGCTTTCTTCATTCGTTTTCCATGTGAGTACTCAACCATCGCGAAGGCAGATTACATGGATCCTGATACATAACTATAGTACGTGTGTGTTTATGTAATTGCACGGGTTGTTTAAAAATCACAGTTCATTCAAAATCCATCTGGTTGGTGCCAAATGAAGCCAATATTTCAGTTCAGGTCGATAACACGTTTCATGTACACTGATGAGTGGTAGAGAATTTTCTGCATTTTAAATACTCTCATCTTCAGTAAATAAAATGTAATAGACTCTGTTGTCCTGAATCATAGCGTAGATAAATTATTAGACAACTCAATGTGGACAGTTACGGTCGGTGTTACTTAACACAACTGGCTATGTTGTTTCGTATTTAACTCAAAAATAATGAGATTGGGACGGAAAAGTTTAACCAAAAGAACGGAAGCTGGCGGATGCAGATGAATACTACTGGGTGGATCTGGTTGGAGAAAGTTGAACAAATTCACATGGATCTGAACCATCTTACATGAGATTTATTATTGTTAGGGCCTGCCTTTAAAGCATATCCATGCCACGGCCGGAAGTTGAACACCTGCCAAGCCCTGGCATGATAACCTTATCGATCGACGACTTATCAACAGTGCCAATTATTGCCCAAATTTAATGAATTCGAAGATTTCAACGTGATTCAGAAGTGCTAATTGAAGGATTATCGACTGACCTTGAAAAACAGTAATTGTGTTTTATATCAGTATGATCAGAAAATTTGAGCATCATTTGTAGACAAATGTGGTCAAGTAATCACATAAGACAATTTGATTATGCTTAATGTGAGATCACTACTGCCTCCCGAACGATGGCTGGAGTTCTTATCTCGGCCATGGTAAGGGTATGTAATACTGATGGGATATAACAAAAGCAAAAATTGAGTGCAGTGCTTCGTTTCTAAAAAAGCTACCTGAAAATTCTGCTTGCTTGCTGAAGGTGCGATCAACGATTTTGTGTGCTGGGGAAGAAATCACGGAACCGTGACCAAAGTGGTAGTTTAGAGAAACCATTAAGTAGGTTTTGCAACGTGAACAAAGATGGTATTTTCATGTCTGAAACCCTACCATCCGCACACTTGAGTAGAAGTATCACTAAGACTTGGTATAGCTGCCACATGGATATAAACAATGAAAGTAGAATCCTTCGTGGAAAATATCAGAGCCACTGATGGATAGGGACCGAACATGACACCGAGGCAGGTGAACCGGATACGTTCAGTTAATAAGCAGGTAAATTTCAGTAGTTGGGGATCGAATGACAGACTCGCAGTTGCTCTGAAGCAGCGCTTCATTTTTTAGGTTGTCCAATAAATAGACGTGATCTGAGTGACAAGCGAACAACTCCAGGTTTTCAGTCAAGCGATGGCAGGATGGAATGAACTAGATAAACGAAAACATTAAAGTTGAAACAGGAGCAACAATAAACAAATTAATCGGATTTTGTGAAGTTCACTTGTGGTTCATTTTGAGCCAGCAATAGTTTTTCGAAAACGTTAAATGCTACGGACGTACATGAAGTCAGTGGAAATTTATCCGTCTCATTTGTAAATAGTATTTTGGAGCGCAGTCTTCGGTTTTCTGTAATGTGACATATCATGTGAAGAAAACAACTAATCGTTGGCAAAATACTTCACACATTTATTACGAACGACTGGTAGTACATCGTCAGAACAGTCTCCTTCAACGTGATCGTGCTATCATAACTGATTGAACTCCAAATAGGTGGCGATACGCCAACTGCAAAGGGGAACTCAGTTGGAGTTGATATGAGATGGTTTATTATCTCGTTGAAGTTACGATTCGACCTTCCTAGATCAACTACAAGCGGTCTAACAGCAAATCTGAATACAATTTTTATACCCCTGACATATTCTGCAGTCGAATTGCCACTCAGTAATGTGTGGGTGGACATCACATCCAGACGGATTAACTCATGTGTGACACACTTGAAAATAAGCGTCATCCTTGGCCAAATGTTTGTTTCTCAAGTCTTTTCCTCCCCTACGGAAGTCTTTTTAGAAGTGGGGAGGAAAACCCATCAGTAGAACTTCAGCAACCGTTCAAATGATCTTAGCACACGAACTGATCGTTTGGAACATATAGGGTGAGATCGACTGAAAGTATTGTTTTCATGGTCATGCATGATATCCACAGAATAGCAAGTGTCTGTTAGATCAAGTGTGTTTGCTCGTGTGTGTGACAAATCTGTTTTTTTCAATTTGAACATCACCCACAATTGATCGGAGCTGTCGCATTCCCATAGACTATCCGGTCGACCCCTTTCGAAAAGAATCACTAGACTTGAGTTTCGTTCTCATTAGAGCTCGTCAGTAGTGCATATCATCGCCACTGCCGGGACTAGAACCACGGCCACGCTGTTCATGAGACAACCGTGTTTACCACTGCGCCGTTGACCTCACACTAGGCATGACCATATTATCATATGTGAACCTTCAGTCACTTTCGCTTGTGAGTAATGATCAGGTTGCCCGATCGTCTTGAAATGGAGACACAGTAACTGTCCTGTTAACTCCAATCGATAACCCCGCGATTAGGACTTCCTAGACAGGTCGAAATCTCCGATCACATCACAGCGAAAGGGGCCGACCGGATAGTCTATGGGAATGCGACAGCTCCGATTAGTTGTGGGTGATGTTCAAATTGAAATAAACCTAATTCCCGACTACTCATCAGAAATCTGTTTTTGTTTGCAGTGGTTAACCGAATAATTTATTCCTAAAACCCAAACATTTATCTACTCCAGTACTACTGGTTTGCTCAATCAATCTGCCGAACATCAATAAATTTGTATAGTATTGTAGTGTCTAGATTATTGAATAATTTCGTCGACTGATCTACTGTTTGTGTTTCACTCTTCCCTTTAATAAATGCGTTTCTCCAAAGTAGAATGAGCACATCCAAGAAAAAAAGATTTTACTATCGTCATCTTGGTATTATCTTTTCGTGCCCTTTTGGTTGTCCCAATACTATCAGCTTGGTTGTACATTATCCACACGTATATAAGACAGGTCCCGTTAGTATTGGTTAGCTAACTAGAACATGACATGGGAAGAGCATGACTCCCACTCGCCACTGGTTGCACAGTCACATGTGCACATGGGCGGAATATTTGCTACTGTTAACAGTACTCTCTTCGTGTTATCGATGGGTCACGTGGCCATTACTGAAACCAGCTCGTTCAATGAGTTATCGTCCCATTAAACTTATGTTGCTCAACAAATTTCCACAGCGCTAGTCAGGCAGATATTCGACAGTCAAGTCCCGGCAAACGACTGGACTATAGAAGGTGAACTGGTGATTCACAGCTTTGCCACATGACACAGCGTACGCACAGAGAGTCAGTGGTGAGCGATTTATTGATCGCATGAGTAAGCTCACTATTCAAGGTGAACGAATTTCAGGACCTGTATGGACTGTTGTCTAGGTAAACAGAAGAAGTCAGTCAGTCATTCTCATTCAAATTGTTCATGATTTAATTTACGAAAACATATTGTATAAGCACGTGCAGGCTGGCCGGATATCCCAAAAAGGAAGCGTTTTGTCCGGAATATAACGATCTATGATCTATGAATATAGTAATCTACACTGGAGTCTGGGTCGTCTTTTGGCGTGAATCTGACCCTTCTAAGGATGAATTCATGATGATTCATTTTGCTCATTGTTCGTCCAACGATGTCTCGTCCTCAAGGTGTGCTGCTCAGTCAGTTAAAGCGATGACAAGCATAAGGGTTTCGTGTAAAAATCGATAAACCGAAAAGTGAACAGTGTTCGCCATTGGTCACCCAAGTAGTCGATAACCAGCCTCGAGTGAATGTACGTTACAGTATGATAGAGCGAATATGAGAACCGTGTTCTTTCATTCATTTCAGGTCTGCTATGAGCCGGCTAATTTGAGTTAGCTAATCAAGCCCAATTGACTTCCCCATGCGTGTTCATGTTTGTTTGGTGTGGAACGAAATGAATGCTGGTAGTCACGATGTCCAGTTCTTTGTCGAAGAGTTATAAATAACATTGCCACTATGCACTAACTTTAGTACTCTAAACAGGAAAGTGGACTAAGGTTGTCTTGCTATTTCTGATGCTTAGTGTTACACAACTCGTACTAGGGATTAACCTGTTGTCTGATGACCGACCGTTTCACTATTATCTGTGAGTGGTAAATTTGAACGATTTGAGTGACTTGTTCATCTTCCACTAATCAGAAGTGGACGATCAACTTCAGGAACAGCAATAGCTAGTTTTTCTACACGTTGATCAACCAAGTCAGGCGATGTCATCAACAGTCGAAATGTGTTTTTCAAACGGGCTGTCAGAAGTTTGTTGCCGAATTGATTAGCTTGAAAAACCTAACTGTGTTGGGGTTTTGCGTTCAATGCCTCAAACGTCATTCGAAGCAAATAATTCTGTCCACAATGCACATACAGTTTTCAGATAATCCACAGGAAAAACAAACAATAAACTTGTTTTTTAAATTAGGGCTCATCGTTCTTTCATGGTTCAATCAGGATGAGATAAATTGGTGTTTATCGGTCTGTTCCAAAGCCCAAACAATCACACTTTGGCTTTCAATCACTTTTCCTAGTAAATAATGTCGTAGTGTTACTCACTGTCCAGATAAAGTCTTAAACTACTGAATAGACTCATTCACTGAATGGAACTGGAGTCTGTCCCGTCCTTTCAACGTAAGCTGGGAGAGAAAACCATCTGATTTGTGAAAGTTGCGATCAAATATATTCAGCTTGAAAGGAACAACATAATCAAACGTTCATCGGGACTGGTTTTCGTCTGTTTCATTAATCAGTCAAAACCACACCCCATTATTTTGTACTCGCTGTTCGAACCCATCCGTTGGCGTAGCAAAAGGTCAGACACTCAAGGAGCGTTTTATTAGCTGTACACCGTAAACTGACCATGGATATTAGACCTGGTGTTGAATTAGGCACACGCGGTAGGACAAAAGTAAACTGGAGATCAGTCAGTCTATGCAAATCAATTATGAATGTAAACCGCGTTGAGCTAGCCTAAGATTGTTGTATACTATTATGCATGTGCGGCTGGATACTCACCAGACCAGACAAACTAACGTGACGATTTGATATTTTTGTATCATTCTCACGAGGTCTACTGGGCATTGGTTCCCACTCCATCTTACAGGTGACCTGTATTGATTCACTCTACTCTAGGCAATCATTTTCACCTAGTGCACTAGCAGACAAAAGAACAACCATCCGGTGATCCACTGTAGGTTGGAAAGCGGACTGATATGTCATGACATCACATTCGCAGTTTGAGTGAAAGAGCGTGTTCGTGGCAATTGAATGGTCGGTTATTCAACGCTTACAACAATGGTGCAACCATACATGGTTGTTTTGATTCAATCAGTTAATGGATTGCTGCTCAAACATAGAGAGGAAATGAGATGGTGGTTCATAACCACAACCTCACCGGTGTGAAACACATGGCCTTACGGAAGGGCAGTTGGTAAAATGAATGGTGAACCAGTACTACCGGGCGTTTTAAGAATAGTTTCCATGTCATTAGAACAGACCTGTCCACATGTACAGATCATCTTCATATATTGACTACCTACCTTGGTCTACTAGAGACTGTAAGCTTAATGTTATAGATAATCTTTAAAGTAACGATCAGCAAACGTTTTCCATGTCTGCGGATTTTCAGTAGCAATCGCAGCCGGTTTATTTCGAAGTGACAACAAATTACTGAAACACACTGCGGATCCTTCGTATAGCGTGTACTGAAGTGTCGGATAGTGAACGTTACCAGAGGTGAACTTAGTCGGTAGTATTTATTCTTTCAAGGTGAATTCGTGCTGGTTACGTTGGCAATTTTGTGGTCAGTTACTTATGGTTTCCCGGAAGTGGCATACAGTTAGACACTACCGCGACGAAAATGGAAGAGTCATCCATATTTAAAGTTTTTCTTTTGTCGCTCAGTATTAGGAAGATAGTGACATAATTGAACCTGTAGCGAGTCCTACGCCAGAACCGGGTAGTTTTCATGTTTAGGTCGTGCAAGTCGTACACAACAAACTACTCTGCCTGCTGTTTGACCTTGAATGTGAATAGTCAGTTCGTTTTCATATTACAACTTATGGTGTAATGATCAGTAGTTAAGATATTATTCGGAAAGCACCACATAAGTTTAATTATGTTCACACATGCTTTCAAATATATACTCTTCTTGTAATGTTAAATGTAACTGGATGCGTAAAGCTCAGTGAGGGTCGGATGCTACGGAACTAAAAACACGCCAGTAAGCATAACTTTAGGAGTTTAACTAATCCGTTTATGATATAAAAAAAGTATTAGTTGATGTGGTTCATTTCATTTCGGTAGAGTTACTATGTCATGGACTAACACATTCCGGGTTTTATGTCTATCGATACAACAAAGATATTGTTTAGTTTTCATTGTTGAATTTAAATAGCAGTTGTCCGATGTGTGTTGCAGTGCGACTGCTGAATAGGTCAAAACAATAACTAGGTTGCTATTCCACTCGTCACCCTATGGCTTTTATTTTGTCAGTAGTTCTCATGCTGACCCTCTTAGACTGAAACATGCTTGCAACTTGAGTTTTTTTCCTAAGTGGCCCAGTACAGGTTTAGATGTATATTAGCATTCTCAGCTTCCTCCACTCCTTAAACGTTCTGTGGATCCCATATATAGTCTTAAGTATAGAGGGTTAGATTTGTTGAAGTTGATTTGGTACGTTTGTCGGTTTATGTTTGATATGTTGTGGAACTGAACTGAACATGGTTGATTCTTTTTGAGAAATTCAATCTCGGATTTTCCTCTTCTGTATGCAGTAAACAACCGATGAATTTTTGTAACGCGACTAAACATAAAATGTTCGTATTCCTTCTTGTAATTACCATTGATCACCTAAGAAAACTATCTTTCTTGGTTTCGTTTGACATGCTCTCATCTACATCTGCGCCGTATTATTCTGATGAGCTAATTTCCTATCGACTAGTGACCATTTGTGAACTCGTGTTTGTTTGCTCCATTTTGAACATCTTTCTGCCGAGTAACCTGTGTTTCCGGTTAATTCACATTCATGGTGGCAGAGCAGTTTTATGTAAATTTTGTCAGGCAGTACCGTGTAAATTACGTTCATTTTGATCTCCTTTTCAACGTTTTGAACTTGAACGATAGTCCTGTTAATCAAATCATCTGAATAAGCGTTCTTGGAATCGTCGACTACGGGCAACTCAGTGAATTATCCTAAATCGCCATGAGGGATTTAGCAAAGAGTAACTATTGAACAGCTACTCATGTATTCACAAAAGAAGTAGGCCGAGGAACACTCCATTCAGCTTTCCTGCATTTGATCTTACTACTTGAACACTTACTCTTCGTTCCGTGTGATTATTGCTCAAGTAACGTAAAAATGGGCATAGCTAACATTCTATTTACCCTATTAAGTAACCTTGCAATCAGGACTTCATGTCCAGGTTTAATCCTCAACCAGCCTTGTTGGGAAATGTTTTGTTTACCAAGAAGCAACCTTGAAATTTTATGGTTGCGTGTTAAAAATCACTCACTTACTTGCAGTCTTCGTGGTCCAATTAAGGTTTCTGCAGGTCTGTTGTAGGCTGGAACACTAGATTTACCTCGGTTTAAATTGATCGACAAAGGGTAGCTACACTCCGGGGTCGAACTCTGGTCCATTGTTATCGCACTACGAACGTTCAAATGAGTAAGTTGAAGGCTTCTACAGCTACCGTCTATGCACATTACCTGGCTGATTATTAAGTAGTTTTCGACTCGCGGAAGCATGTCAACGTCAAGATAGTTTAATCTTGGTCAAAACAAGTATAAACCTGTTCTTCGGTGAGGTGAGTGTCACTCGATGAATGAATTATTCACTGCAGCTAAGTATCCTAATCTGTGTTATGACGACATTTTTCATTGAAGGATCTAATAACCAAACTGGCTGTGCACAACGTTTTCCCGAAATGCCTGTTCACGGACAAAAATAGAGTGCTACGTCTTCGAATCACCTGTTAACTAGAGAGTTTTCTCAGAGTGCACAACCGCCAAGTCGGTAAGACAATGTTGGTATGTATACGAGGAGGACATGTTTATCGATTTGTGATGCATTAGTGGAGTTTACTTACCCAGAACCATTTTCGCAGGAGATTCTGGTGGCAGCCAGAATATGACCAAAGTCAACGAAGACAGAAGAACACAGGGGAGTACCAGAATGTAGGAGAAAAAAGCTGCGTTTCTTCTCAGACTGCAAACGGGAACACAAAATAAAAAAGGAGCACTGTTGTTAAGAATAGTAACCATCAGGGAGACGAAAACATGTTGAAAATTTGAGGCTTAGAATCTGATTCGATGGAATGTTGCACCAGCAAATAATTACTTTGGGTATTGTGTTTTAAAGCATAGCAAAATCTATAGTCATAATCTAAATGTTCAACTTAGTAACAGAAAAAGTCAGCTGTTCTGTGAGAAACTGAGTCCCAGATTATCGTAAAGTTTGGCAGACAGACAAAAGAAAACGTCAGAAATTCGCCCTTCAGTCTTCGCTAGCGCACACAAAAACCCTAACTGATTATGATCAGTGATTACGTGACGAAAAGTTTCAGTATAGTGTCCGATCAGGAAACACCTCCTGGAAGCAGGCTATTTGATATAAACATCTACATTATTCATAGGGTTTTTGTACAGTCCCAGTTTGGTGGGATTTGTGACTATCAAAAGTGCATGTGCAAAATGATGATAACACAATCAGAAATACTTGAATGATATTAACCCTAACGTTTCGTACTACTCTTTACGGTTAAGTACCGTTGTCACCACCATGAGCTGCTTATACGTAATTAATGCATGAAACAGAAGATACCACACAAGATGTTATTATCATATATTGGTAAACTTCTTGCTGTTCTGACGAACGTAAGTGCGTTGCCCGTTAAGATTATTAGCTACACCTTTTGACCCGTGTATGTTTCAACTTCAGGAAGCTAATAGGAACTGGAATAGAAGAAACACTACAACAGATAATCTGACAATGCAGACTATGAAATTCACTTCTAAAATGTTAACATACAAGTAACTGAACCACTCGCTAGCAGAAAACAATTACAATGGATTGTGGGTTATTTTCAAGCTTTCCATCCTTCTAGTTCTCCTTTATTTCAAAGGAACGCATCAATTGAGGAAGTTTTATTTCACCACATCTAACTTTGGAAATTCACAACTCGACAAACTGAATACTTTGGAAGTTTTGCATTACTTGGAAAGCTATCGATCTTCCAATAAGTTACTTCGCCAGACTTTAATTTTTGCAGTCATTTAGATAGTGACATAAGTAACTCCACCCAGGGTGCATTCCAGGGTTGTTGGGGACAGAGTATCACAGAAAAAAATCACATCAATGGCTAGTTAGGTGAGCACCGGATGAAGTTAAAAATCATGCCCTTGCTCAACAATCTTTCTACAAATGTTTTGTGGTAAAGCAATCTTGTTCTTGGACTTGTACTTTTTGTACGTTGTTACTAGAAGAGGTCTTAAGTGTGGAAAACAATCCAGGTTAACATCTGACTGCTCACGCAACTATCAATTTTAAAATCCTTTGACCTACCAGCATATCTCCATTTTTACAGATGTAACTATTTACGTGGCCGGGAAGTTGTTATTAATACCGTCGAAATGCTTGGCCTACTCACTGTGACTTGTTTTTCCTGTTTGTTAGCATGATGGAAATTTGCACAAAACATTCCGAAAAATGATTGTCTACAAAACGTTCAAAATCCACCTTTAAAGTTCATCGTTCGTATGGTTACATATTTCTTGAACTTCTCGAACCTAATGATTGTAACCCTTCTTAATATTAACTAAAGTAAGCTGTTTTAATGGGCTCAAATTGTGATAACCCGTAGTGATTTTCTAAGGAGCTTGCACTGTCTCATAACTTGGCCGTTCATTACTAGTTAACTTGAACGCACGGTTCCTTAACATGTGAGTGGATAATTTTTAGTACATTTTCTCCAATACAGCATGAAATCCAATTCTTTCAACCGTCGTTCCGACGTTTTCCGGAATCTTTGAAACACTTCGATTATGAAGTTGTCTTGACCGGCATTAGTTGATTGATATAGTACGCATAACCTAGTGGCAAACCTGAAACTGATGGGCAAGATTCGGCAGTACACAAATTTTCTCCGATGTCAACAGTCCGTATCGGATGTACGAAAAAACATCTTAAAGGTTTGGTAATCCTGTTTGTAACCACAATGCACAGCCGATGGATGACAAAAAACGCGGCCTTTGCCATATCCCGATGTGCACCGAGAAATTTTACTAACGAGGCCTGGAGTTCGTTACTAATTCCCTGCATTCGGGTTTCATCCTTTTATGAGTCCGACGAGGATGTCTGCTTGATATATTATTGATCTTGACACCTATGCTAACTTCAATGTTTAGAGTGAAATCGAACGCAAATCGTGCTTGAGCCCAACAAATGCGTCATAGATCCTAAGACAGATAACCGCATTTCACCAATGATCAGATCTTGAGAAGACTGATAAGCTATCAACTTACAACAAAAAGTAGGTCAGATCCGGATAAGGTTCCTGACAGCATGGATAGAATTTAACATTCCTCATTGCCGGCCGCGCGATAATTTCCCACTCATTGCTCTCTGTGTAATCGTCCAGTAGAACGTGTTGTTCATTGTCAATAAACAGCACATCTAGGCGATTCCCGTCATAGGTCCACGAACCGAATTTCATATGACACGTTTGTTCGTCAAACGGGAAGCTTTTGATATCGATTTTACAATTGGACTTGAATATAGCCGGCGGCATCCATTTGATTGATCCATCATAGTACACAATCACCATGGCATCACGCATTTCTTTTAAACGTTCGTCAGCGCTGAATTGAAAAAGCAATTGGTCCATCACAGTGAAAGTACGAATAGGTGGTCAACTACACTTTGGTGATTATGCGCATGTTTGTGACCTACAATTCTGTAGTGTTGACGAAACATATCCGTTATCATATTCTGAGCAATGTAGGATCGAACTTCGGTTGTTGTTAAGCAATTTTTGTGACATTTTCTCAGTTGGGACAAAAACAGAAAACAGTCACGACGGTTAATTTGACGGAAACCATCAACTTCGTCAGCGTACATTTCCCAGCTTCACAATAATAACACCCCTATCTGATTATAGTCTTTATATTCAGATAAGCCTTTCGGTAAGTGCACTTAAAAAAGCACTAGACTCAAGCACTGCTCAACAGTAGTGAGTCTTCTCGACCTGACCGGGATTTACGCTCCGACTGTCGTGCTTACGAGGCTAAGGCATTAATCAAAACGCCGATGACTGCACATCGGGCATGACTGAATTATCGTATCTAAAATGTTAACTGCAACCTTGTGACGGTACACAGAATGGTGATTCCAATCCGGCTGCGCTGTTTACTTCTGTACCGTATGAAGACAAAGTAAACAGGATTTAATAACCTTAACAATGTTTGTATTAACATACAGGTTTTCTGTCCAGTTAATTAAGCGGGGGGTGCAAAATCTTTCACTGTCAGGCTGTTATGTTGTGTACACACGTTTAACATCGTGGTATTAGAGTAGGCATAAATACAATATTACTTACTAATTATATAACACAATATCGGGTGTCCAAATCTGTTTGGGTGGCACACGTACTTCAACAACTTGCGAATAGTTATTAGGATCCCATTGGAGGATGTGATCTTTCCAGTTCTGCAGAAAAAATGACAACAAAAAATTAAACTTTTGAGAAGATTATGATATGATCAGTGCCTAAATATCATTGGTGAAGCTATTGTGCGAATTCAGAGAGCAAACATTGATTTCTCATTGAAGGGATTTTTTTCAAAGAAATAACGATTTCATTTAGTTCCAGTGTACTTACCAATACAATCTACTAATAGATGGCATTCTCCACGAGTTTACCCCGCCCAGAATACATTTAAAAATGTATTCACGAATGATGCTAAGATTTCACTGTTTTGTGCCAAGAACACTAAGGTATTAATCCGAACTTAGTCTGGCAGCCACTTCTTTTTCTGCTGCATGTAGATGCATGATGTTTTCGTCGACTTGATTTTTCGGAATTGCTCAACGATAGCCCTAAAAACTGGGCATGTAAAGGTGTGGTTACATTTTCGAACGGGTGGCTAGGATCAATAAGGACAAACGAGATCATATCATCGGTCCTCCTCCGTATACCAATTGAAAGGCTACTTTAGTAATGAGTGTCACGCGAGCCACATAGAAATCGACCGGAAGATCTGGGTCACATCGGTAAAAGGGATATAGGGGTGCATCAACAGTTACAAGTGTTCGTACTGATTCCCGTTCAAGAAATCGTTCTCAAGGCAGAAACAATCTAACAAGAATCTCGATGCAGTGAAGGGCAGAAGGCAAGGCATGTAAGTTTGACATAATTTTTCAGATGAATAAATCATATATGTAAGATGTTTTTGTCAGTTTTCAGGTACTATGTTGGTTTTTTGTTCAACCGAATCCATTTAACGAGAGTACTGCTTCCATCAGGTTTCGTGGGTGTTCCTTATTGTGAATGACACCTGTATCAGCGGCTGACTAGCACTGTAGTTTTTCAACTGCCCATTCTGTTTGTGGTTAGAATCCGATTAGTATCTGGATGTATTATGAACCACTTGTCAAGGTAGGCATATGAATCAAAATCTGACGTTTCTCTGTTCATTTAGGAACAAATTTACCCCCATAGGCAACTACAAGATTCAACTTGAAATCAGTTGCACGCTACCCGTCTGATCAGTTATTTACCGTTGACATGCAATATACATTTCTTAGGCCACCTAGAAATGGCTTAAATAACAATATCTTAATAGCAGTCTCAATACTTGGCAGCTCGTTATCTAAGAAGATTGGGAGGCACATGGTCTGTGTCAGCTAAACATAGTCCATTTGGCAATTAGTTCTAATTGATATACTGTGGGAATAGATAAACGTGGAACCTCTTATCAACTTTGGTCAGCGGATCCGAATAAAGCATTAATCCATAATTTTTCAGAAATTTAAGAAGAGGCGATGAAAGTTTGATAAGAGTTTCTTACTTCATTCAGAAAAGAAACTGTGAGAAACAGCAATGAAAACAAAATAGAATCATACCACGAGTGATACAACCACGCATTTTTCAAACATCTCCAGTTTTGCAAAGCTAGTAGAAGAAATGTGAGAGAACTGATGTTTTAGGTTTGCGAGTAGGCATGCACAAAAAACCCTGTAAGCAATTGGTGAGGTTGCGTGTAAAAAACACCTTGAATCAGCACGGTATATGATAGTGTATATTAGTATGCGGTAGTTTTTACAAACTTGCAAATGTTCAGGGGAAGAGAGTATGAAGCAAACGTACTTTTAAACAAGAAATTAAAACAAGGGCGTGTAAACTGGAAAGCTTCACAAACCCATTCACAAAGTTGACCGGAAGTCCAAGTAACAAATAGGGAAGGATGACGCAATAAAAAAAACTCTCAATTAACTGGGTGACAAAAAATTTGGGACGCCAATGACGTGAACTGACCACCTCATATTAAAGGCAGATATAAAGTAACTTGACAGAGATGAAAAATTTATATATCTTATATACCACTTGGGTATATTTACTACTGTTGCAAAACAGGCAGCCTCGTTTGTGAGTAGTATAATACGTACATTTGGGAATTAAAGGGGCAAGCCTCAACGCCAGGTAAACGAGAAACTAGAGGCGACTATCGGAATAGTGTTTACGCACTATGGCGGAAGTTACACCAGGGTGAATGACAACGTAATAGTGCCTAATGTGTGTGAATGCACGTCAGCCGTGCAGATGAGTGTACATGTTCGTGTTTCAATTTTTTAACACAAACTGTACGGGAGTTCGTGCAATAAACAACTCTGCAAGCCAAGCGTCTTTAGCGGTCACAACACTACAGAGTGGGCTTTGAAACTTCTCAAAGGAACCATCTCGTACGATAGAATACTGTACAATCATCAGTGTGATCGAGCTGACAACGGTCATCTATAAGAGCAGATCTAATATCTTGGTTCACTTAGTCTTTGGGCTTTCTTCTGCTCAGAGGCTGAAATCGATCAGGCGTTTTGTGGTAGGCCTGTAAACGACCAATCGTTCACCACAACCCCAGAATTAATTAAGAAATGGTTCCTTTAGCCGTTGCGCTTTCGGAAATCGATCAGCCGTTTTGTTCTCCTAAGAAAACTAATTCACATACCTTCCTGCAACCCCGGTGACCGTGACCTCGTGATCTAATGGATGTGTGGACTGTAATCTACCACTTATTCACGGGTCGTGGGTTCGATTATTCTGCGTTCGTTGTGCTGATGAGACCCAGCTAAACCGAAACAGCTGTCCACCACTTCGCTTGTGGTCACTGGGAACAACCATTTGCGAAACTAATGTCCATCCAGAAATCAGCCCGTATATCCGACCATCTTGTAGAAATGAAAGTTCAATATCTGAGTTTTCTGATTTCAGTCAGAAATGTCTGAATGCATGTAATACATATGGTGTAGGAGTTTGGCCAAATATTTTCTGGTTAGCAAATTGTGTTACGCGTAAGGAGAAAGTATAATAATATCACTTGCGTCAGCCAATCAAGCAAGCAGGTTATTAGCGGTCTAACAAATAACAAATGACAAATAATAAATAATAACTACTACTAACCCCAAACGGTGCCAAATTATCTAAACAAGTAGCGGACGGGCAGTGGCTTATTTGACTGATTCAAATTAATTACCAGTCACGTTTGTTCGCAACTTTCACATACAGGTAGTCTGATCAACTATTCACTTGCAAAAGGATTGCACTGGTATAGAGTATATGCTCACTGGAGCTAATAAGTGGTGTGTATCAGTTCCTCGCTTGGATAGAAACTCCGATCACTGTTTTCTTTGAGGCAATGGTGATGATGACTGTTCCACAAACCTCATATTAGACGCGGTCTAACACTCATGTTGAGCGACCATCTTAAAAGCAGTTGGTTACAGCAAAATAACGTGTACGGAACTTCAGACCTTATGAAGAGCAAGCTATACACTACTGATGTGTTCTAACAAGAGAGGGACCCCCACTTAGTGACCCACAGCGGCAAGTGCTGGCGGGAACGTCTTTCAGAGCTCAGAAGTAACGAAAAATTGTCAGTGGTGCTAATTTTTTAAAGGGCAGATTAAACAGCAGACCACTTGATAAAGGCTGTCATTTCCGGAGTGTGTTTACAGTTTGGCTTTGTATTCAGCGAACTCTAATTTTCACTAACAGTTTTGAGTTTCATCAGGCATTCTCGCGCTTCACAACGACCTACGAGATAATCACTCAAACAGGTGAAGATCAAACAGCGAATAACGATAAATCGTATGTGTACCCTAAACATAAATCTCTCCATCCTATCGTAAAGTCTACATGTGAAAATCAAATTGAGTCATTTTACTAGAAAGAACACTTCTACTGTGTTTGATACACGATCTTGAAAAAAGGAATAGCAGATTGTAGTTAAACGTGGTTCGGAACGACAAAGCTTGGGGTTACCAAGTTTAATTTCAGTACGTTAACACGGTATGAACAATGATCTATAGTACGGACCGGCTTTAGCAAGAGTGAACTCCTGGTTCGCTGGTTACGTTGGTGTGAGTTGGCTGAAAAGTCCACTTTAATTGTCAAAGTTGTGATTGGATGTGTATCGTGTCCAAAATGAACAAGTTTATATACTCATCGTAAAACTTTGCCGCCTAATTGGTAGATTCTTCTGGTATTGAGGGGGGGGGGCATACAAAACTGCAATAGTCATTAGACAGTAGCTCGAAGAAATAGCAACATATCATTAATACGTATCACCGACATTAAAAGACTAAACGACTCCAGGGCGTTAAACAGAGCAATGTCTCACCGACGTCCTAAATGCCTACCAAAAGCCCAAATGTCGCAGTATTAGGACCTGAACCTTACAAATATTGTGGCTGGTGAACGGTTTATTTTTAGTGTTATTGTTTTTAATGAGGTTTCCGATACCGTGCTTCTACGGTGGGTGTGACTGGATGACATCAGCATAAGTCCTCTACTCACAAGTGAATTCTGCTCCTCCAAATAATCTTTAGTACTTGGTTTGCAATGGGACGATTCTCCATGTATAAATCGAGTTTCAGATGTAGGATTCTGCACCAAACAAACCACCGATTGCGAAGGTCACGTTTGTCTAGCCATAGTCCTCCAGAGACCGGGCGTGTTCACTCAAGTGACCTCCAAAAAGATTCTGCCGCGATAGCGTCGTCGGTTGAGCATTTTAGGCAAAACCTCAAGATATGAATTAAGAAAATCAAACTGAACCTTCCGAAAAAGGGGTCACTAGATACCTTTTCCCAGGAATACGTTGCATCCTGATTTCCGGGTGTTGCATACTGCATAGTGCAGTGTTCTCGTATTTTTGTTAAATTGTGGACGAATTTATTTTCTATCATCCGGAAACCCCTTAATTTTTCTGTAACTTTCTTAAAGACATGGTCTTACCTTTCTCGACTTTCTTATAAACTGCATAGAAACTGTTACACCCATGGGTAACCATTTTTCTTAGCCCTTCTAAAATTAAGCAGGTATGTGCAAGTAGTTCCAGCTCCACATAAACATACTGAATCAGAATCTGTGATATGCATCTGAGTAGTTGCAGAGAAACATTCCCAAGTAAATTGCGCAACATCTACATCTTAATATTTTTCGTACACGAAACCTAATTTCAAAAACCGACGAGGAGAAGCCGAGAGACATCACGTACACTGACATCACCTTATTTTTCGATAAACAGCCGTTTGTGACGAAGTTTTGGACTTTAACTGTGGATGGCCGACATAATTTGATAACTGCGGGTGGCCGAAATTCACACACCCTGTAATTACTTGGGAATGGAACCACTAATTATAAAAACTTTTTGTCCGCCATAGAAAGTCATCTCAATTTGGTCAACCTGCATCAACTCACGAAAAGTGCGCTGTCGTTCTAATTATTTGTCCGCTTGTGAGTATTATAGAGCACAATCATGTTTATACACCGAACGAACAGTACACGTTGATGGTTGCATAGTTTCACCGTTCTGACTTGAACAAATGAGAAGAGATCTGTACAACAAACTGACAGGGCTATTGTGTAAAGATTTCATCCGAGTCGTCTGAACTGGGTTGATGGTGTGCGGATAAGGTTGTTGCAAACCAGCTGAGATATAAGCAGGGAACTGAACGGAGTAAGGAAATAATGTATTCATTTGAGAGCTCTCCACCGGTTGGACAATACTGAGCTACAGTAAAACCAGTGTTCCGGAACAGAATGCTAACTTCACGAAAACCCTCAGTATTAAGGACCAAAGGACAATGGTTTGTCAGATTCACTGGTCTGCTTAGCACCTGTAACTGTCGTGTTGTAGTGCAAATGGTGTAAGACTTGACTAGTCAGTTTACCAAACACTGTGTGCTCTTCACTGGATTTACCGTTCATCAGTTGTTTTCTTTGATTGCTGTCAAAGAACTTTCTGCTTTGCCTAATCCCCAATATACATTTATCACATTGAAATTTCAATCCTCGCAAGCAGTTCACTGACTTTATTGTTTTACATCATTTCAAAATGTGGTGACACTTTTCAGCGAAACTCCTGTCTAACACAACCCACCTCCTGTATTCAAATCCCCGTGGTCTTACAAATAAGTCAACAGACATTTTTCAGAATTAATACCGACTGTGAAAGCTTTTCTTAACTTATTTTTGAGTTCCAACTACTGAAGAAGTGCCTATTTGAAAAAGTTGATAGTTCATCTCACTCTGTACACAAAGTATTTCACTGACTTGGCTTGACCTGTCTCGATTACTGTACGCACGCTACCGTACCCCACTACGGTCCATTTTTATTCTAACCGGACGAAAAACGACAGTACACACGTGGTAGACTTGTTAGATATCAGTGGTTCAACACTCTGTGAGTACTACGGTTGTGTGTGAGATGGAAACACTGCTAGGGCTAATAGATAAATGTACAAAGAGAAGAGTTTTATGATATAATTTCCACAACTAAATTAAAAACATCGAATTGTAAGTGGTTAGGTTAAGTCTTATTTTCGGACTGAAAGGTCCCGTTACTTCAATCCAAAAGTCTGGTCTGCCATTCATTAACCAACAGGGCATGAAGTATTTTTCTGCCACTATTTCTATGCAGTTCCAATTGATTTGATAAGTCATCATACCACACTATAGAGTAGTCCATAGCCGCTTTGGTTCAGTGACCACTAACGAGGAGGTGGTCAGCTGTTTTGACCTTGCTGGGTCTCGTTAACAACATGTACACATTTTGGGAATGGAGCGTACCATCTGTGAAGAAGTATCAGATCGTCAGGTCATCATAGATCGAATGTTAGTCCAACCCTGGACTGCGAGATGGCAAGCATCTGAGTGGAAAGAGAGCATGCGAATTACATTTTCTTAATTCCTACTGCCGCTCTCTTTCTCGTAGGTCGGCACTGTTAAGCAGTTTGTGATTTGGCTCCATCTAACCAGTGGCTATCAAGGTCACGAAAGTGGTTGATAATTTCTTCAGCGATCAGTTGGTCCTAGTGAGCGCAGACAACGTGAACGAAAACCGTTTCGACTCAGCTGGATTACACAGGCACCAGATACCGAGGAATCAAAGACAACCCGTTAACAAGTATCAGAGTAACGGTCCAGACATTTGTCCACTGGGTTGAGGACTCGTCATCTGGGGGTCGTAGGTGAGTGGAGATTTATCTCCGTTAATTGTGATTTTTTGTTGTAAGCCTAAGTTGACTAACTTGCAAAAACCGTTCTTTTCTCTACTAGGACAGCGACAGATGACTGTACTTTTGCAGGGCAATCACAAATATAAGAATAGTTTCATTCTAAGAGAAAAAAATGTATGATAGCTGGAGTCTATATGGTTAAGTTCCTTCATGGTGGGCTTGAAATTTGGCCCAGTGAGAAACAGTTGGGATCGTTCAAAATATGATCTGAAGCTGAATCACGTCAGACATTCCTAAAATATTTTTCACGTTTGATAGAAATGCTCTCAATCTATGTATACGACAGACGGGGATATATCAGACTACTATTTAGATAGGCTTAACAGTCACTAGGTACATTGCACGTATCAGTTCAATCCATAAGCACATCACAGTAATTTCCGTATTCAGCAAAACATTCTGCTTGGACTGCCTTGGAAAAATACCAGACTGGAATATCAGTCACCGATTACCGGTCAAAATCCATCGGGTGTGCAAAGCACAATAGTCTTGTTGGCGCCAGGCACATCGCTTCAGCCGAGTTGCTATGACCATGGGGCTATCGGTTATAGTTAGCAGAACTGTTGTTGCTTAAGCGGGACTGACAAAAGTTAATGGCTAAGTATTCAAACTTGATTATGTCCAGTGTTACATTCGCGAATAAGCGATCAGCCCGTCCGACTTGAAAACGTGTGTTCGAATCTTGATCTTCAAATGAAAACCTGCTACACTAATGTGGTTAAACATGGGAATTCGTCCGTTCCAAGTTGGTCATTTGGGACGTTTAGGTGAGTGCGATCTTTATCATTCAACAAGTTGGACTCTCAGTTTGCAGTCTTAAGAATAGTTTTGAGACTGTCTGACCCAGGTAGCATAATGTTTTAATGTTAAAATTGTTCAACATCGATAAATGTTTGTGAATATGGTTTAGAAAAGGCAAGACTGTTTGAACTGTATAAAGCTTTAAATTTGATTGACGAATACAACCAACATACCAAGTGTGAGACTTTTCGAAATGACGACACAGAATCTGCACATACTGAGAACTACCGCTATAGTTTATGATAGATTTACTTAAATTTTTAGCGTGGGATATGAATTCTATCCACAATGAACGTTCTGAGAACGATTTTGTCCATTGAAATTTATTTGAAACAGCTCTCTCACGCAAGTTTTAGGTTGACCAGAAACGAAAATTTAAGTCAGCTGTCAGTAGGCAGATTTCCTATGGTATGCCCGTAGAATGTTTCAGTGAGTGGATAACGAATATCTATGTCCAGTTGATAAGGGTGACAGATTTGTGATATGCAAACTAAGATTATGTCAAATGTGTTTTGCTCGGCACTTTGCTGTAGGTGAACCAAATGAGGTTTAGCATGGGGAGATACTTTTTCCAGTGGAATTTTCATAGTTCAGCTACAGAAATGCACGTTCATATATTGCTGAAATGTGTTTAATATGTTTTACGTCCTATGTTTGATGCGCTCTTAAAAGTTGAGTTTGGCAAAGTATTTTTTATTTGTTTGTAGAAAGTGGGTCAAAATTTTTTATTTTGCCGTTTCCTGCTATTTGTGTACATTTCTCATGAATGTTATCCTGGAGCCGAAGCCTACAGAATGTGTCTGGTTCCCATCGTATTTGAAAGTATAACTGCGCAATTACAAAAACTCTCTTGGTTGGTACTGTTTGACATGCCCTCATCTTAATCCATACCTCATTGTTTTAATGATACTGGTTCCCACTGACTACAGAACAGTCTACGAAGTTATGTTTTGGTTGCCACATTTCGATGACATCCTTTGTTAGATAATCTGAGTGTCTGGTTTGCTCAAATTTAAGGTGTGATTTTCGTTAGTAGTATCGTATGAATTTCAGTCATTTTGATTGCCTTGTCTGGTCTTTTATCGGACTTTGGAGATAGTCTCATCAATCCGATCGGCTGAGTCGGCTTTGTTGGAATGGTCGACTACACGTCACCACATGGTCTATGCTAAATTGTCAGGAGAGACAGCGGATATGAAGTTTCAGAGTGCAAAGCTTCGGATCGGTATAAAAATGACCAGGAGGTTAGCCTCACAGGGACTGAAGTTTAGTTTTGTTAAAGTTAGTGTGTTTTAGCCAGAGAAGGAAATTTAACTATATTTTAATTGAATATCTTGGATTATTTAATGAGGTACAGAAGCCATACGTTGCCAGCTTTAAAAGGCTGTACTTGTGAAACTGAGGCGCTTTCGTCTAACCAATGTTATAGCGGACTGCAGCGAGCAATTCTCGTTGGAAATTAGTCACATTCATAATGCATAAATCGCTTTTGTGATTTAAACCCGAAGCAAATATACGTGACTGCATTTGAGTGTACTTATATGTGTAACGTTCATCATCTTCCTCGAAAACGTCATCAGCGATTTCAATTTTGTTTATACGCTCATGTTTGCTTTACCAAAAACGTATTTACCATGGCTGTCGTACCCGTTACGAACTGCACTGTTTGCTTAGAGATCATAAATGTCAGTACTTTTCTCTCCATAGGTAGCGTAGGGTAAAATTGATTACATCCTTTATTCTGCTGTTTATTGTTGTCTGAAGTAAAACCAAAATGACGGGTCATTCACAATGAATATCTCTTTGTTTTTCTTCCACTTTGGATTATGTGTCATCTACAGACAATCAAATAATAACAGCAGACAAAAGCTGAATAAGTCTTACTGAAATATAATTAATCAAATCTTAGATATGATATTGGAGGAGGTTACAACTCATCGCTGTTGAACAAAACAGAAATCAGTTGCAGATTTGAAGATTTACAAGTCCACGGTAGCAATGAAAGAATCGGTTGGACAGCACAGTAACGGATAAATTTAGAACATGTCAGTCAGTCCATAATTCGATGAAGCAATGAGATTAGGGCTATCCAAAATTCAGGCTGATCCGTCTTTCAGTTCACCAAACGAATAACAAAGATTTAACGTAACGTTTGGCATAAAAATACCCATGTACTTGCCATTTGTCTACTATTTAATGTTGCAGAGACAATATGAAACAGGGTCGAACACTTTTACCAAGTCACATCGCCCATAAAAAACCATGAAAGTGCATGAACAGTTTTACATGTAACCTCAAGTGATACAAGCTTTTACATGCAAAAAACCTCCATCTTGTCAATGCTCGTGTATTTTTCCATATCTACGTTAAACACTTTGTGCAAGTTATGATTTTATAAATATTTTGTAATCTTCACTTCTATAATATGTACTTGATAAGGTGCAAGAGGACCGGAAGGTTGTGCAACATGTCGTTATCTGCTTGACCTTCAAGTTTATTTTAAAAGAGATTTCAATGCAGAAGAAAACACTTTAGTAAGAAACCCCAATCAGGCTGTTCGAGCTTCACACAGAAATAAAGATCCAAGGTTTAAAACAGAGAATGTTAGGCGTAACAACACTGAAAAATACTGCCGGTAAATGGCGAGTAGTGGAGCATATGGTAAAACGGTGTCATCCATTTAAGTTTGGGATAACTGATAAGACCTAATGGACGGAAGCGGCTGATGAAACAGCCCAAAAATTTTTAACTGGAATATCGGTAGTTGGAAAATAGACAAAGATGGAATCCGCAATGTGGGATTTATCATTACTGCAAGTTCACACGGCAAATGTCATTCTGTGAAAACATCTGTTTTTTGGTGGATTTACAACACGTTGATCAACACAGCTTCTCTTCTAGAATGATCCTATTAGAAGCAGACACCCCGCAAAGTAAGAAAACAACTTCGGTTCAGACTTCTTCTATGATGGTTTACTATTACCACCTTCGAGAATGCGTGGAAGAACATTCTATTCTGTCGAGACCGTGTGTACATTACAGCGACCAGACAACTTGCCACGGATTAATCCACTACTGCTCAAGTTATGATAAGCCATGCACATTTACTGACTGTTTCTATAATCTCACCGTTACCACAATTCTGGAATCAAAGGACGTGAGTGCCAGGGTTTACTGGGATCGAGTCAGAAACTAGACTACAGAGGCTCTGAGCATATATAACAAACAATTATTGTACAAAACGGTCAGGAGAGAAGAAAAAAAAGATGTGACGACCATAGGCGGAAGTGGTAGAGTTACAGCAAATCAAGTTACGGAACATCAACAAACAAACAATGGAGTTGGAACGTACAGTCGTCCAATCGCACAGCTGCAATATGATTGGCTGACTGGAATAATACAGAACCATTCAGCCGATTGAATCTGACTCAGACAATGTGAGCCAAAACATTCCAACTTCACTTTAAACAGTTGATGTTTGATTCTATCACTAGGTTTGCACAACCTCGAAGATGATAATTCCAACCCTAAATCAAACGGTGTTTCCCGATTCGTAATGCTTGTTTTGTCACAAGATGTGCCCACAGGCTGTGTAACATCGTTTTTACCATTGCAGAACTCACCACAGCCTAACTGTCACGTAGAGGAAGTCGATGGACGTGCACGTAGGCCTCATTAGTCTAGCTAATTCGTGGAATACGTTGTGCTCACTGTGCAAGCGCGTCCACGTTTAATACGATGAAAAGTCTCGGTTACATGGTTGCGGAAGGTGCAGCTTTGGCTGTTTTTCCAAGCTTGCTTGTTGGACTGTCTGAATAATTGCGTCCACTAATGGGGGAATGCTACTGTTTCTGGACACTGAGTGCACAGCTGTTGTTGAGGCCTAAATAATGTTCTAGGACTAGTGAGCAACCTTTCAGATCGCTTGTTTGGTCAAATCACTACAGCCAGTGACGTTCAGCAGAATTACAGGAACATACACAAGATAACACTCCGACAGTATATTATTGCTGTGAATGATTACGCACGCACGAAATAGTCTTCATCACAGGGATGTCAATTAATAAAAAATATTTTTGTTTTGGAGAAAAAGCTTAAATTTGTGAGCATTACAAGAATGGACTATGAATGAAGAAAGTGGTAGCTATGGTTACTGTAAAAAAAACGTAAGCAGTACAATTTGACTTACCGGAAGCAAGGAACCACAAGTAGATGATGGGGTATGCAATAACACCGGCGGGTGTGTGTACAATCGGTTTCTGAAGGGGCCACCCTAACAATCTACTGGTTACAATTGTTGCGCTGGTTCTAAGACATGTGGAAGATGTTTGGAACAATTATTGGCGAGTGCATTTTCTTGCGATCAGCTGTTGAGTTTTCGAAAACCGTGAAGTAACAAGCAATCTAAGCACGTTTTTTTAAAGTCGTGTGAGGGCCTCACAAATGATAGTGTATCACGTCCTATTTACTAGCTACGAAAGTATAGGAGATTAATCAAATAATGCATATGAATGATGGAAAACGCAATCTGCTTTTCTGTTTAGAACTATAAGCCATCAGTCACCATTCCTGTGAGTGAATTTTTCAGAAAACGACAACACTATCACGGTTCTCCTATACGGAACAGTTTATGAAGGCAACATTTTCAGAAAAAAATCCCCGTTATAATGAATAAATCATGCGCATCAGTGGTCATCATCCTGGCCAAATGGCATGGTTATCCGAGCGGTCTAGTCACGGCAAAAGTAACGTGCAATATATCAGGGGTATTTTCTGTAAAGTATAACTTCTGCTAGGTTGCATATCTTTCTGTGAATTGTTTGCTCGAGGTATGCACATTCTGTGCTGATACATTTAATTTGCTGTTGAAAATTGAGCGAGAAAGACCTCTAATTTTAACTGAAACGACTACTTCGATATACAGTTTCTCCCATTAAACGTCTGATATTGAATGTAATTGGTCATCTTGAAGTAAACAGTTTTTGGATCTAACGAACTGGTCTGTTCGGCAAAGGTCACCGTCTTAAAAAGTTGTTCATCGTTGAAATGGTTTACGTGAAGTTAGAAATGTTACGTTCCAGTCTCCTAGTATTTAAGAGAAGTTGCAGTGTAGATAAATCTGCAGTCAAGTCTGCGTTATTCATAAGCATGCTTGGAAGTCAACAGTTTCGTTACAGTTGTCCTCGGTGTAGAGTAGGTATCTGCTGGATTAATTTACCATCAAAAATGGATTTAGACATGAAACTGAGGCAGGTTATTTAAAAATTTGGACAAACTATGTGTTATTTGCCATCAAAATCTTCTCAACCTGTTCCACGTTCTCCTGTCAATGTACTTTAGTCCGCCCCTTCTGCGTTAAGAAATGCCATACTCGAAAGAAATTGACCGACGAAATTATAACGTATTGAACTTCATTCTTTATACACGCGCTAACATGTTGTTGTGTTTCAGTAATCTCAACGGTCCGATCCATTTCTAATCAAGCTCGTTGTTTAAATTGGATTATCTAAACAATCCCTGCGTCAGTGGCTTGTCCGCCATTGTTAGAACAGTAATGAAAATGCCATAGAACTCGTTTTATCGTTCGCGCGAATTCGAACTGAGCAGTAGCCGTGAAATCAACGATTTGATTTAACAGGATAGTTGCTGGTTTTCTTTTAGAGACGGACGGACAGTCTGACCTCTCTTTTCAGCCCCATGTGGCTGACAGGTTACATGCGGTAATTCCGTTTTGCCTGATATGGGGATGAATAGCGCAATGGTCAGCAAGACTGCCTCATGAATGCGTGGCTGTAGTTCAGATCCCATCTGAAGCAACGACATGGACTGCTGACCTCGTGTCTAATGCTTCCAACTAGGAAGGAGTTAGTTAAACATCTATCCAAGTGTGAACCCTCCGATAAATTTTCTGATATTCAGTTTTTATCCCTTGCTCTAAGTTATTTTAATGACCGTGTATATTATTACTAAGTTTTTGCAGTGCTTGCCTTATCCTTTCTCAACATATCTCATATGAATTTTTGTAATTTTGGATGTGAACAACAATGCTTTCATGCATATTGTTACTTTTCATCAGGAAGAGTCAGTACTCTGTGTAGTTTTGTTTCTTTAGCATTCAACACTTTTAAAACATCCGAAAATTTCTCTGTCGTAATGTTTACCGTTAGGAAAACCACGACGATAACTAATGATTTTGTAACTTGGGGTCATAAAATGTGGACACAGAACTCCTAATTTTTTTTATAGATTGAACGTCAAAAATTCGTATAGTTTATTAAGTGGACTGTTCTGCTTCGTGAACGACAATTGTATTTAAACAATACATATAAGTCCGCAGGTCAGTACACAATATAAACCAGGAGATGAAATTTCTATCATTTAGAGCCGCCGTAATTGTCTTCAGGAAAATTTATATATGAACAATATGTATGTAACTGTTAACGGTAATTTGACGGAAATTAGTTGTTTGTGGTAAACTGGGGGGAACCGGAATATACTTCAACAGAAGCCGGACAAGACCCATGAATATCAAGCTAATTTCAGTTCATATATTAAGCTAAGACAGCTTCTGAAGACCACTTAACGCAGTGCATGAAACACTGAGGTCCTTTTGCTGACAGGTTCATGCTGACAGGTGCTGACAGAAGTACTTCTTCAATATCTTTTGTAAGAGCCTCGAGAGGTCTTTAACATTTTTGACGAGGAGACTGTAGAAACGGACGCAACCAGTGGATCACCCGTGTCCTCCTCAATATCGGCACTGTTATAGTTCCAATCGTCACCAGTTTATGTGATAGTGTTTAAGCCTCGCCCTAACCATTCTTGTGACCGAGTAGTTTTTACTTTGGACTGGTCGTCCTTAAACCTTATTTTCAATCCTGTGCAAGAAACTCGGAAAATTCATAGTATGCTCTGCTTCAGTGATGCCTTAGGTGACGACTTCGTTTCCACAAACAACGGTTTTTGATAGTCGGCAAGAACATTGCGTATAATTCGTCCGACAGTGAGAAGGGCAACCCAAACTCCAAACGGCCTACGTTTAACTCGATACTGTGTTTATCCCAGAGTAAAAGCCGAATTATGTTGTTCCGACTGCTTGATTGGAGTTTGCAGATATTAACTGTGGAAATTATGAGGTTCTTTAGCTTATCGATAGTTTATGACACCGATTGGACGGTCCCGACTTTATTAAATGTAATCTCGTTTAGACAAGGCCAAAGTGTCTTATTGAGATTCTTCACCAACAAGGCCAAATAATTAAATGAGCTACCGGCCTCTTTAGTGACCTTGATTCTACACTTTTTTACATTTGACTGGGCAGCCTGAGTAGTACTCATAGTGAGTTATACTAGAACGCTTCCTTTTTGTGACTTTATTATGACTAACGTAGGGCCAGTTGCCAATTCGATGACTGAAATTCAGTTTCTCGTTCGCAGCAGAATGTACACCGTGACCGGATCTTAACAAAAATGAAATCGTTGCACACTTTATCGTCGTCCAGCCAAAAAAATGTGAGCAATGTTCACTTGAAAGCAACCCAACCTCCAAAGCTAACAGTGGTCCAGTCACACTCAATAAAACCAGCATGCGATCGGCTCCCAATCAGCCGAGCGATATGAATATAAAAGTAAACATTGACAGATGAAACTTACAAACAACAGCCAAACACTGATGGTTAAAACCTGGTTCTTCTCATCTAAATCCAGTATCTGTATCAGTGACAAGGACATATTGATCTGCACACGTTCGTCTGTGCGTTTGACTGGTCGTCCGGTGATACCAGCATCTTCATAGTTTTTCAACAGACGTTTGATTAACCGCTTCTCGTCCGAAAGCATGAACACGCCTGTAATGGATAAACGAGGGTAACTTAACTGATGGAGTAATGTGTAAAAATACAAAATCAATAACAGACAATTTACAGTAAGCACACAGTTGTGTTCAGGATATCAGAATTGAAAGCCACTTACAAGTGATTGCGGTTATTGCAGTCCCTTAGGTTATTCGACCAGTTTCTTTCGAACCGAATCACCCGAATTTTGCTTTCGTTAAAGCTCGCCAGTATAATACATCCTTGCTACAATGGGGATTTCACCTCCGATTACGCTTTTATAAGGTAACCGCTGCCTGGCTAGACTATCATATGTAACTGTCCCGCTACAGTTGCTTGAGAGTAACGCTCAATTCATCTGGTCGTCCAGAAAGGAAGCACAATAGCTGTTCTGTCAACTCCAACTGATGAAGACATGACCGGAATTGTTCTCTAAGTTGAACACACAAGATACTTTAGACTAGTTCACCGATATTCTGCTGAATTTTTGCAAGAATGTATACTACTATTGAGCCTCAACATGAATGAAATTCGAATCTAGAGCCAAAACACATTTGAGAATTTAACAGTTTCAAGTTGAATATCACCCACAATTGATCGCGACTGTCGCATTACCATAGACTGTTCAGTCGGCCCCTTTCGAAAAGAAGCAGTAGACTCGGGTTTCCCTCTCATTAGAGCTCGTCACTAGTGCATATACTTGCCAATGCCGGGATTAGAACCATGGCCAAGCTGTTCATGAGGCAACCGTGTTTACCCCTGCGTAATTGATCTGACATTAGGCACGACCAAATTATCATATGTGAAAACTTAATCACTTTTGCTTGTGAGTAATGATCAGTTATGACTAGTTATGACTAATTTTGAGTGATGTTCAATTCATGTTAACCAGACATACTCAGATTTTCTCAGCAATTTATGGGATAAACGACCAATGCATACTTTTGCGTTTAGTTGTCCTTGTTGATTAAGACAGATGTAGGTAGATCACAAGGCTTTTTCAGTCCAATACAGTGTCTTCAAACAAACCGTAAAATCCGAAGAATCACTGTTGGCCTGTGGCATTAACTGCTAGACTTATTCATATACTTTCTGAGATCTGGTCCGGACGCTGACTGGATGCCACGTCCAACCACCAAAGTCAAATGATTGTTTGTAGAGTAAGTGTGATTGTGAATGATGGATGGTCACGAAAGTTGCAAAAGATTCTTTTGAAACCACAGGTTAAAGCGGTGTAGTATGGTTGTAATCTGTTCGACGGTCGTCAAACTGCGGACTGTCTTCGGCTGATGGCAGCTTTGTAGAAAACGCGAAATGAGTTGGCGACGTCCACATAATAGTTGGTTTCCGCGAGACGTGTGATAGTTGCGCTAGTAACTGATTTATGACAGCTTATATTGCCTCGTTTTGAAGGAATCTCTGAGACTACACAAGCTTGAGAAATAAGCGTTAATAGCAGCTGACTGTCACATTGTAATTTTGTCTTGACAGGAATTTTCAGAAAGTATGTTATTACTTTGTAAACATATATATATATATATATATATATATATATCAGACTCAACAGATCACCATGAATGTCAATGGCACTCGACGACTTAAGTAGTGCATTTGTTTATCAAGATCATAGTTCGCTTAAGCTATTGGGACAGTCTGAGAATGTAGGCACTTCATATAAGTGCTCTTGACAAATAAGTTGACATACAGATTCTGTTGGGCTTGAGATAAACGGCAAAAGTAACTCACCACTTCGTTACTAACTCTGAAATCCAGCTTCTGGTAGCTAATGTATCCAAGGTCGAATGTGTACAACAACCATGAAAGCCTTCGAATGCTTCCAACCAATTTTGAGTAAAAAACAATGTGTTCACTAACGGATGATATTTGTACTTTATAGCAAAATGCTCTGTTTTAAGCGTGACGCAATATAAATAACCAGTTTTGCTAAGTGTATAGAAGATGGAAGGTAATGTCAAACAGTCAAAATATGCAAGTGTAAGCAGTCTAATGTATATTCGCCAATTGAAAGCCTGTTGGTGACACTGGACTAAAATCCATTCAACTTGGTCAATATATGTTGTACGCTGGTGAGGAAAATTTATCATGTACGTATCGGGGTGATTTTTATTGTTTCTAAATACAGAGAAGTAAAAGATGGATGAATAACCAACGAAAACCAGTGTCAAAACTCGAAGATGCGTGTTTATTACCAAGTACGTTGCCTATTGGGATTCTTGGTGATATGTACAGTGAAACAAATCTTTATATGATTATCTCGTGGGCTTGAAGTTGTTGTTATCCAAAATACGCAAGTAAAGTTGCATAACTTCTTTTTTGTCATCCTAGTCCGATCGCCATCGCTCCTGACACTATACAGATTCTATGAACAGACGTATGAAATCAGACTGGTGCAATATATGAACTGAACATGAGGAAGATTGCAATCAGTCATGGATAATCGTTTCCAGATTCCCTTAGAATTCATAAGAAGTCAGTTATGCGAACAGCTGTTTTCGGTAATTCTCATCGGGCTTTTACAATTACATAGGGTACGTGCGTTTATATATGAAAAATTAGAGCAAATCAAATAGGGCATTCGAATCATAGACATGGGGAGGATCACAGTCTACTGGAGGGGGGTGGGAGTGTTAGTGAATGTGTGGCATTATCACTCATGCATTCGGCGGTGTCAAGTGGTTCACGCCTGATTGGGTCTCAAGGGGTTGTGGACTAGTTGGCCAAGGGAGGTGAAGGGTTTGCACGAACTGTTTTTGGGCACACAGACAGGGGTTGTAGAGTCTGATGGCAATTGCCTCGGCCGTTGATAACAGTCGCAATCTGACAGCTCTGGAGTGGGTTTGACGAACTTTGTAGATGACTCGAAAGGCCTCATCTGGCTCAATTTGATGACCAGTGTCGATGAGATGAGAACCGATTGCACTGGAAATGGGCTTTATCGAACCGTTGCGAAGCCATTTTGGGAGGTGTTCACGAATCCTTTCTGACAGCCGCCTTGTGGTTCTCCCAACGTAACCGGCTTGACAACAACAGGTGAGAGAATAAACACGAAAAGACGAGGAAAACCTGGGCAAGCTATCTTTGAGATGCGACACGAGTACCGGGCAGATATTGAACGATACGATGACCCGTGCTGCAGGATAGGCATTGTCGACTGCATTACTAATTCGACGGGTGATAATTTCACTGGTGGATTCCCCCTTGTATGATAAGGTGATAAAGACAGGTTTTTTATCCACCGTCTGAACAATTTCATGCCTCAATTTTGGTTGCATGTTCTTGTCCAGGAATCGTTGCGGATGTCCATTTTGACTTAGCACATCTCGAATGTGCTGGAGTTCATTCGGCAGAGTATCTGCCGTGCATATCCTTTTGGCTCTGCTTGTCAAGCAACAAACCAAATTCCGCTTATACTTCAGCGGAACAAAGCTGAGGAAGTGCGTATATTGGCCAGTCCACGTTTTTTTCCTATGAACTGCTCTTTGAACTGACCCATCAATTCTACGGAGCATGGCAACATCTATAAATGACAGCTGGTTATTCGTCTCTAGTTCGATAGTGAATGCCATGTTGGGGTGCGCACGATTAAAGTCAGCTAACAGAGACCGTGTATCATCCTTGTCGTTTATCAAACAAAATATATCGTCTACGTAGCGTCTATAGAGAATGCAATTATCGACGACATGACGTAGTTCGTTGGTTTCTCATTTGGCCATGAATATGTCTGCGAGCAACGGACCCAACGGAGAACCCATTGCTACGCCATCACATTGTCTATAGAGGTTTCCATTGAATTGAAACTGGACGTTAGAGGTACAGAATAGTAGTAGCTCTTTTAGTTTGGCGATGGGAATGCCGACGTCGAGTTGTCTGTTTTCAATGTAAGCGCACAGGTAATCGATAGTTTCTCTTAACGGCACGTTTGTGAATAACGAGGTTACGTCGAAGGAAACCATTTTTTGATCCTTGATATTCGCTGAATCAACCGCGTCGACGAAATCAAAAGTATCTTTTAGGCTGAATGGGGTCAGTTGAGATTTGATTGGTTCTAGTAGCTCCACTAGCCACTGGGCTAAGGCATGATACGGAGAATTGTACATGTCGAGAATCGGTCTTAAGGGCACTCCATCTTTGTGCACTTTAGGGAGACCATAGAGGCGTGGAATAATCGTCCCTGTTGGTCTGATGCGCTCAAATGTGCGTGCGTCAATCACATCTGATTGTTTCATGTCACGGAGTAATTTGGACAGCTTCTTCTCTATAGCTGCTGTTTTATCCTTATCATTTTCCGTCTTAGTAAACTTTGACCTATCGGACAATATAGATGACATTTTGTCAACATAATCTGTTTTGTCTAACAGAACAATGCCAGATCCTTTATCTGGCTTCGTCAATAAAACGCTCGTCATGGATAAGCCATTCAAAGTTCATTAAGATCGAGAGGAGTTGAAGATGTTAAATTTTAGACTGGCAGATTGTGTGTGTGTGGGGGTGACAATTTGGACGATGGAGATTTAACAGCTACACAAGCCAGAATATGTGGCAATAAGTTGACAGCATAATGGAAAATTTTAATGCACGCTTTATAAGCTGGCAGAAAGAAACAACACTGGGGGGAGAAAAGGAATACACATCATAAACTGGGAAGGTGACATACAACCGTTATCACCAAATTTAACATCTCCGTCGTGCCAGGTTAAGTACTGCTGTTGCAAGCCAGGAGTTTGAATGGCGCATGAACTGTATTCCTCAGTAACAAAAAAATATATATACATCGATACCATCATACAAAAACACGTATCTTCACTTAACACTGATTCAGGGACTCCACGGCTGCCACCACTAAGAACGTGTACGGAAATCACCATTTCGTTATAGGGTGTATTGTAATGTTCGTATTCGCATTTCTCCTAGTTACTTCATTATGTAAATAGTCCCTCTGACTTACTATTGACGAATGGTATAGCGTGATCTTTCGTTTCCACTACACTACATGTCACTGTACACAAAACCTGCACATTTGTGACGGGCATATAAATGACGCATGGAACGTATCATCTGTTCAGATAATGTGTCCGTTTTTACAAATGCAGCGTAATAAAAGCTTGAGTAACACTGGTTTTGTCACTGAGCCACCAAATGCTAGTCGATTCCAAGACATGTATATTAAACTTTTTTTCTGGTCAGTCGAAGTACTTGTTTCCAGATGTACAGAGTAGTTCGCAACCAATGCTGAAGGTATAGGGTGAGTGATTTGAGCCTGTTCTTGCAGTGCAGGAAATCTGAACAATTCAGGTGATTAGTCTGAATCTTGAAAGCGCTGTATGAAGGTTGGATAATACATCGGAGTATGCTGGATGAGCGCTGTTGCACCTTCATTTTTGTATGCAATGATAAACAGAATTGGTCGTGGGCCACCGTCCTCGAGAATGACCGTCAAAACACGCGGGTTAACATTTCGTATAAATGGTTGGTGAGCAAAGGTGGATTATGTATCGAATTTCTTTGACGAACCAGCTCTGTGAATCCTTATGAATAGTGGCTGAACAGGACCTAATGTAAGCGAAATTGGCACAAAACTAACTGAAGTGTTCTACGCAAATCTGTTGCTGATACATTGTTTGCAATCGATTCCTGTGTTAACTGAACCATTTAATTCTTTTCAAAACATCCAATGAAAAAACGAAATCGTCATTATCTCCACAAAAGTGGTGATGCAGATATTCATGAACTTTGCGTATCAGTGTACGTTTGTCTTTCATCAGTATGTATTGTTTTCCCAGCCTCTATATAAACCATGGAACAGCCCATAAATGCAGTAGATGACCTTCTGAATACAAAGGAGGTTTGCGAACTCTTCCAAATGTGTATTTACCCCCTACACTATTGCTGTCACCTGATTTTGCAAGCATGTTGGACAAGACTGAATGTTACAGGTAGAGAAAATGCATTTGTCATATATGACTTCCTAGGAACTGAGGGTTGACTGTCACCCTTCTTCCGAAGCAAAACGACAATGAACAGCGGAAAAAGATAGGATATTTCGACGACACGACCATGTTAGATAAGGATAGCCTGACTATACTTCTTAGACCGAATCAATTCGTGTCAGCGAAATTCTGGATAACCGATAACCTGAAAAGAATAACATCATTTTAAAAGGGCATCTGTGGGTATCTAACCCGGAAGCTACAGTAGATGAAACTGTACGTGAGAATTATGGAAGACCTTAAAATCAATTCATTTTTTTCGCCGAAAGATATTTAAAAAATACTGATCAGAAATGGGGGGTTGTGGTCAGTTTGCAAAAAAATTGTAGCAGTTGACTATCACTAACATCTGCTTTGAGTACTGTCTGCATCGTCGCAGGTGACAGATTAATTACATCGTCTCTAATCATTTTCTCTTTGGAGCATGATATTAAGGTGTGCCGAGTTGTTTCAGAAATTGTGGTTATCAAAGAATATGTCCAGCAGCAGGTTGAGCGATGGATGATTATCCTGGCTTGTCTTTAACACTATGCTTGTGCTGTTTCAGCACTCAGTTGATACTGCAAGTGGTCACTGTGTTATATCAATTGCTAACATCCAACGAAAGTCGGTTCGCCAGTGGTCCGTACAATACGTTAAATATCTGACAGCACATCCATCTCAGGAAGGCGGATATGGAAGTTCTGATGAACGCCTCAGCAATTTCTAATTGATTTAGTGCGCTGATGTTTGCCCTAACCACTAGGCTGATCAAAACCTTATTGTAAGGAGACTGTCGGGTTTGGTGAAGCATGGTATGCGAACAAGAATGTTTGAAGTAACTTCTTCCTTGTTCCCATTCAGAAGGCTGTCGTGAATACATTGTTGTTTATGCCGCGAAATCATTGAGACTGCATTCTAGTGTACAAATAACAGAGTAGACGGTTGATATGCCCAAATTTACTCGGAATTCAGTAATCCCTTGACGGAATAGAGTTAAGCTGGCTCCAGTTAACATACATAAGACATCCTGGTAGATGCTGACAATCAAAAATTCTTTTGAAGGAGACTTCTGTCAAAAATGACGCGGCAAGCGCGTGGGAGCAATCTGTAATCGCTACACCCACGAATGACAAGTGACATTAGTAGGTTCCTGAAAAATGACGTGCAACCACCGCCACAACATTTCAGGCTGTTTCCATGGTTAAATATTGGCTCGCGTTGAACGACTATCACTTTTATGACCTTGTGAACACCGCTCAGAAAGGTTGTATCATCAGTGTGTATCCATTATACATAGCTTCGGTCAAACAGTTACGTAAGTGGAACTTTTGGATTGCAAAGACCAAGTTGTCAGAGAACAGGTTCATGGAAAACGACATTATTAGCGAATATCATACGCGAACAGACGAGTGATAGTGAGGTACTTTGGAAATAGAGGTCGTGGAGATCTCCTGTAACTGATTAACTATCACAGTTGTATTCGGTGGTTTGCTAGACCAAGGGATTGTATTTGATGCTTGGATTTACATCGACAGTCGTGATTGGGAAAGCATAGATGGCGTGAACATGTTGTCAATGCGCATCGTTCTTAGAGATTACTGCTGAAATTATGCTAGTATTTATTTCAGTCGATAGTTGCCTATGAACCACAAATAGGATCAGCCTGACGTAACCTTTCTGTTATCTAGAAATCGAAAACGTATCTCAAAGTGATAATGGTCAGCTATTTGAAATGTTTACTAAAAAGAACTGGAACGGCGACCACATATTGACTGTGAACAACTTAAGAGATGGAGTAGTAAAATTTCGTTCGGATATAGCCGTTAAATGGGTCCATCTTAGCAATGCAGGTACAAATAACTTATCTACGTGATTACCAGAGAAATGGTGGACAGCAGTCCCGATCTACTTAGGTCTCACCAGCATCACACATGCCAAAGAATCAAACCCGCGATCCATGTAGTGGACTAATGTTTCGACTACAATCTGTCGTTTATTCACGGGTCACATGTTTGAATCTTCGGCGTGCATGGTGTTGATGAAATCCAACTAAAGGGAAACAACTCTCCACCAGCCATTTCTCGGACCTTAGTGAATGCTTGTTCGTTTGTATGCCAACCACAAAAATCGGCTGCTGGGCTTAATCTTTTGAGCGAAAGGAAGCGCAACAATTGAGGCAAATGAAGTAGATACTGGATGTTTGTTCCATTGCGTAACCGCTACGTGTCAAGTAGAGACATAAACAAAGGCGAATTTATTTCAAATATCTTCTAAATATCAACACTACTTGCTACCCACGACACGTTCAATACGAGCGGTAGGGATTCTTAAGTTGTTAAGAGACTCGCGTTTGTGACATTCCGTGTCTTCCTCTCGCCGTTGTTATTTCACGGATCCCATTCATAACAAATATATATGCCTTTTATTCAAGAGATACTGAAAAGCTCTTTACCCACGAGATTTTTAAGCAGACTGGCTTTCCTTATAACAGTGAGCCGGTAACATAGGCTGGAGAAGCTTTTCAGGCATTTCTAAACGAATGCGTGCTCTTATTCCAAAGCTCTGTAACGACTATGAGTAAGGTTTTACACACTAGGGTCAGACTAAGGCCACAAACGACATTTTCGAAACTATGGAGTAATTCACTTACCCTAGTTTTGAAAGCCTAAACAGTCCATCACATGACATCAAACTGTTTTGTGTTGTTCAACCAAAGTACCTTCGCGCCATATAAGACTTCGCTACTGAATGACAGTGACAAGCCTCTAGAACGTGATATTTCAGTAAGATTTGCTACTTGTACGATTTTTCCTGGAGACAGTTTGCAACAATTAACAATTACTAGATGAAAATGTCCAAAGCAGAAACGTTCTAGTCCTTAGGGACACACAGTAAGACAAACATCCATTAGTTCCAAACTTGATCACGTTTAGTCTTAAGATACAACTATGTCTATGACCATATAGTGAAGACCGACGACATCAACACAACGACCGGAAAGTATTGTACACATCTCAAACTGAGTGACAGCAGAACATAAAAGTAAATGTCTAGTGAATTCACAGCACGAGCATGGTGCAGATTTTAACGAGATCAGGGATATACAGGTTGGTTAGACTTGAGTGTTTACACTGGTTTCCATTTCTGGGAAACGACAGAGTTTGGGTCATATATTTTGTATATGCTAGAATCGCATCAAAAACTTAAATTCTAGTCGTTCCGACTTGTTTCAGCCTTCGCAACACATCTATTATAGTGTAGGAAGCATTTTGTCGTGTACAGCAAAATGCTAGTTGACACCGAATAGGGTGACACTCCAAACTTGCTTCATTACGAAAACAAGAGCATCTGGTGCGGTTAAGACTGGAGTATGTATCAAGTATTGTCTAAAATTGAGAACCAAACGAATTGAATTTGTTCTTCCGAATAGTTATCATCTTTGGATTGGAAACTCAACCGTTAATGCAAAACGAGATTTTAACTCATACATCAAATAACTGGGATATTGCGCACATTTAAAAGAGACGAAAACAGCGGTTTTGCTACTGGAACCAACGTCGATAAAATATAACAGCATTACTTTGAGTGCAACAACTTGACCGCACTGTTTGAACAAGCATCTTAATGGGGCTATGTTAACCCAATAAAGAAATAGCCTGACAAAATGTTCGAATCGACGATAACACATTTTAGCCTGGTAGAACTACTAACCAACCAGCCAGCAAGTTAATCAATCAACTAATCAATTGAGAGTGGTGACCTGAATGTGACCACCTATCAATTATGAAGTTGATCGATCGGCGTAGATGGTAGAGAGTGTGGGAATAAGATCACTGAGTGAAAAACGACGAACATTAACAGGAAAAGAAGAAAAAAGAAGATAGAATATAAAATTTCCATTACCATGCTATCGCAGTGAATTTGTAATTCATTCCTCGGTCACCGTAGTTGTGTTTTCGAACAAGTGTTCACTGCTAGCATGCTATCGAGTGATGGGTTATACAAAGTGCCGTGAGTTTCACGTAATTTGAGTAGACACGACGGATAGATAGCGATATTAATCAATAGACGTGTCATTTTTTTTTATGTAAAAAGAGATGAGCTTGCCTATGCAACAAGTATTAGATCCAAACAAGAAAAACTGGGCAGATACATGCACATTCATGGGTTAACATGAACGGATTCGGTGTGACTACTTGATTTATGATGTAATAATTTCTACCAGTAGTACATGTCTGCAACGCTTTCAAAATAGCAGACAATCAACTCATTTTGCTTATCATTTGAGTGAGTTTCTCAGTTCCATGGATGGACTCCTTACTATGAGAAAAGCAATCGCAATCAGCCTGCGTGTCCTTTGCTGTACTGATGATCGAAGGGAAGAGTTGATCCCGTTCGAAACTCAGTTTAACAATGACGGGTTCGAACGTGAGCTAACATAATCGTTAGACACGAACAGGTAGGTTAGAACCGATAAAACTGAAAAGAACAAGTTTGAGTTATTCAGTCAGTTTACCTTCAAGTATTTAAAACTAAATTTCTCAACAGTATCTCGCGTTTTCCCTCTTTTTGCTTACAATTGATCTTCCGTTCGAAGTTCATCTGTTCCTCTCAACTCTTCCTCCGTAGGCGCTGAAAACTGGAGATTTGTGAGTAGGGGAATTTTTACAGCAATGATTGGTTTTTGTTAAAATCATTTTTTGGCCAACTTGCTTCTGCGCTGGATTTTTGTTGGGAGGTGAATGGGCTGGCCGTCTAGAAATTCACGCCTTTACAAATGGTTATCCAAGATAAATAACTGTAAACTCTGACATTAACAGTCAGGAGGAAAGTGTGTGAACCACTACTGTGTTGATCTTGACTTTAACAGTGATCCAAGCCGAAAACGTACATGATAAATGGGTTATATGTTCTGCTAACATAGGTGATGGACATTTCAACGACGAGAAAACTGGCTCTTTTGCAATCAACCATAATCCTAGGACGCCACAGTTGTTAGTGGCAAGTCCATATACGGTACACACTTATACTTGTCGGAATACGCTCCAGTGTTTCTTCTTGTATTTTCTTCTAGTTATTCCAGTGTGTACTTTACTCTGAATATTCATGGGTAATGTACTGTGAATGCCCCTCCTCACCACCACAGTATCCAATGTCGATTCCTATTCCGGACGACACACTGGAAGTAACTCTCAGCAAGTGGGATGAGGTCGGAAACATGTTTCAGACACGAATTCGTACTGCGGAACATCAACTGCAGCTCATTAGACGTATACTAGGTTCTCATTCTAGACCGGAAGTGGTTGACTAACTTACTGTTACGGATGTCACATATATTGTCCACTGAGTCTCCATTTCATCTTGGAGAAGTATTCGGAGCTAAAACCTTGGCTGATATAGGAGGGGTTATGCGCAAATGCAAGAGTGCTGAACGTAACTCGATGTCATCATTCTGAAGTGAACAACGGACAAGTCATTCACGCCGAATGAGCAGATGGCTGATTGGTTATCGCTACTAGTTTGTTCCAATACCTTGATTTTCTGCTGATAACCGGGATACAAACTTAATTACATTTGAGTGTAACAGTCACTGTATATGCACAGAAAACAAGTGCCACAGTTCTCTAGCTTTTTGCTTCCACCTAAAAGCTGCCGTTCTGTAGTGTATAACAGCCATCTGAGCCCGAACACTTCGAATGATTTGGGCTACCATGCTTAATTTAAAGCCACCGGATGAGTGGTAAACATGCTCACCTAAAAAGCCAAGGGTTTGAAATTCCATTACTTATAGCCACTAGGATAGACTGTAATGAATTGGACAGAGAAGGGCCTCCAATGTAGTAATCACTTTCAAACTGAGTCACTGGAAAGTTTCAATTTAAAGTGAAACCTCCCTATAATCTCTTTGGTTATACAGCTTGTCCAAACCAATAACAGGTGAGACAGTTTAAGATATCTCCGGCTCATCCCTTACTCCAAAATTCTTAAGAAGGGGGTATAACGCCCTGAAATTGCTAGACTTAACAATGGACTACTGAATAGACAGTGGCGTCGAAGTGCAAATATATGGTAACTTTTCGTTCCAGCTGAAATTAATTAGTTTGTTCGTAAAGTTCATCACTGGATGCAGGCCACGTTTGCGATTCAAAGATGCTTGGAGATAGATGGTCCCAACGATGTAGTGGTGGTGCTGGTGGTCATTGGTACCAGCTGTTTGCAAAAGCCTTTCTCAATCTTTTCTGGATCTGTTTGATACCTGCTTGTCTTCATGCCAAACATAAAACAACTGATTGACTTCAGTCAGTGAACAAATGGAAGTGCAACAGATAAGGACGATTTGAGGATTTCCACTGCAGCAGCAAGTTGGGAAATGATGACTCTCCTAACATCCACAACGATCTCTTTAGAAGTTCGCATCAACTCAAAGCAAGAGCACTCGAAAGCAGTTAAGGTATAGACCAGTGATAAGAGCTCAAGGAAATATCGAGACAACAGCTGACAACCTAGATTTGGTCAGACTATGGCAAGTTTTAACCAGTCTTCCACTATCTAATCAAATCACAAAAACGCAACAAGCACTGCAGTGATAAAAAGAATGACTAACGAGCACAGACAAGGGTTGTCTTTGCAGACAAACCGGCACCAACCACTAATCGTATTCCTTCGTATTTTCTGTGCTTTATTCCCCGAAAAAGAAATGGATACCTCAGTAAGAGTACTAGTAAAACCGATGGATCAATGTATTTCAAATTTATAGATCAGTAAGCTATGGTAAGGCAAGTGTTCGTTTATGACTACAAAAAGGCCAATTGCTAGTTGGTAGTTAACTTTATGAATACCGTAGAAACCTGTCAAAAAGAAAGTCGTTGTAACAAGAAGGTGGCCAAAACGAAAACCTTTCTGACCTCAAAAGGCTTTTTAGATTAGAGTAGGTTTTATGTTCATTATAAGGAAAGCCACTATAATGAAGGTCTCAGTGTAACGACCACGTTAAACATACACTCACGAGTGTCATTTCGCCTTGACAGGAAACATCCGGTGAACCACAGCTCATCCTCTCATGCATCCACCCTCTATTCGACTTGGCGTGACCTAGCGAAGACGAGCGGTGGCCTCCAGCGCTGACGGGAAGACTTGACGATGGGATAAGTGTGCGCATATGTATGCACGAACTACTTTTGAGTGAAATCGATTAATGACAGTGCATAGGGGGTCCACAATTTCGTCAGTTGATAGTTTTAGCAAAATTGTCGCTATAACAGGTTATTTACTGGTCTTCCAGCCTTCCTTACACTGGTACTCCAGTACGGTTTGAAACTTAAGAAAAAACTGTCGGATACGTTGTTACGAAGTAGCACAACTAGATCGATTCTAAACAGCATTCGTCACCTACCGATAAACATACCATAGATATATGTTATACGTTCAGTTATAAATAATTAGTCTTTGTGTGTAGCTGAGTAAGAAGTGCTGCCTTGAATATTAGTTGATGTAAGCCAAAACGGTATGCAATTTCTACACATTCTAATATTGGTATATTGACGACAAGCGTGATCGCCACGAAAGAATGTAACTAACGCGTCGCCGTCTTCTGAGTTATTTACCACGGTAACTGGAGCCGAAACGCACAAAACGTAAAAGATGACAGTGAGACAATCAAACGTAAATGTGACACGGCGGTCTATCAGGATAGTTAGAACTGTAGAAAATCACGGCACTTTATTTTGCGGTGCTTGCCTCTCTGTCAGACAACGGCTGGTCACTTATGAGCTCTCTACGCTTTGAACTGTATTCGTGAGTACCGTCTCTTAGGCTGTTGTTGTACCTGATAATAGTCCACGAAGTGGGTGAGTGATGATTAGATACGAGTATACAAAGGAGAATGAAAAAGGAGGAAATATGAGAAAAAAATCAGTACAGCTTCGGGAAAGAGAAAATAAGAGCTGAAAACATTGCGGATACCCGCTTTCTAATGAATGTGACCCAATGCCATGTTAAGACGCGCTTTTAGACAGTGGCGTGGATAATTACGAACTCTCCAAACTGGTAGACGACATTTACCAACCTTGCTTAGCGGAGCAGTCATGACTTTCATAGCCCCCTGATCACGTCATCGTATGACCAACTCGAGGTTTCTTGTAACCGTCGGCAGTCATAGTGAAAAACTGGGAGGTGAAAATTGAAGACAGACGGCTATATCTAAACTAATCTCGTCCATTGATGAGCTGCGTCTAACTCTGTTTCAAAGACTACCAGTTTCAGTGAATATTAGTACTAGAGTGAACGACTTGCATTTGCGGCGATTGATACTAACAAATAAAACGCAACAAGTCATAGACAGCTCAGTTGAGCTGAACTAAATGAGACTGATGTGATCATGTTGTGCGGTAGGAGTCCTGGGAGCTTATAAGCTTCTGAGATACAGCGTATCATTTTCTGCCCTGGAAACATCATGGTATTTTTTGTTTCCGCATAAACATGATGTTTGCATTCAAAAGTAGAGTGGTTAATCCAGTTCGGCGTAAATATAATTACTCATGAATTGATATGGAGCACCATGTATATGCCAGAGCACGCGCGGAACCGTATCATGCCCTAATGGAACCAAAAAGCTACAATTTCTGTCAAACAATAGTTCGAACAAATTTCTGTAAGAAAAGAAGTGCTCAATGCTAGTGCCGTTTTTCTATCACCACTCAGCTGGAACCCAATTTTTGGTCAGCAGAACAACATGAAACAGCTTCCCGTCCGTTACTGGTTGTTGGTTCCGGATAGAAATAAGACTGGTTGTGGTGTGTTCTTCTAAGATCCCTTCTAGCCAAGAAGACAAAAATCAGGACTTTGTAACGGGGGTTTTGTAGTGTATGAAACCAGTTCGAAACCCGTGGAAAATCAACCAGTCATTGCTCATTTTGTGGGCCAGTGAGAACAAAAAAGGAGCAGATACTAATTCGGCCCTGTCTCGAGTAGTATGCATACAGAGGCAAGGTAGAGACGATGGCTCTGTTGGGCTGTGAGCAGACGACAAATGTCATGTTTGCACTAATCGACCAACTCGTCACAACTAGACCGGATCTTAACGCGGTGTGTCAGCTCGGACATCTCGATGACCTATCGGTGTGGAGATCACACAGACAGAGTCACTCATACTACAGTATCCTTACCCTCTGGGTTGAAGGTCGGAAGAAGGTTGGCTTCTTTGCCGGGAAAAAGTACCAGTTCTGGTATTCTCCTACCCACCCGCTGCCTTGCGGTACAGGCTTTTGAGACAAAGGCTTCGAGTAAGTAACCTAATGGTTTTTTTGTCCAAGTCTGGACGTCCAGACAGTATCTTAGCTCACAAACAACCATGAGTAATCACAACGCCGGCAATTTTATAGTTCACCGGCCATGTTGTAGTATAAACCATGTTGTCCTGTCTGCTGCGTACAGCGAAGTGGATAAGCAAAAATATACTGTTGTTGACCCATCATTCATTGTCTTATCAAATTTAACTCTCAGGCTTCTCCCAAACCCCATTTCTAGTAATTACTTTGCAAGTCCTACAACATATATAGCTACTAATAGTAACAGTGTTGTTAAGTCCAATCTATCACCATCCAGCCTCAGGTCCCCCTCGTTCTTTGCTTATAAACAGCGTGCGAACTTGTATGAGTGTTTTCAGAGTCTGTATTTTGAAACAGGTAGGTCAACATGCTGACCCCACACGAACGTTAGACTCGATGAATGTCAACATCTGTTGCATTCCGGAGGCCAGAATCCAGCAGGGTAATTACAGTATGGAACTAACAGTGTCCGTATTTTCTACCGGATACTGGTTATACACTTCGGGTGACTTCAGGACCGTCGCTACCGATCAGACTGGAGTAAATATAGGCCTCAGCAAGACGGCCGCAACCGCACTGGTAGACTGAATTCGTGTTAGCAGCAGACTTCGTACCATGAACCTAACAAGTTCAATTAAGACAAGATTTGGACGCGAAACTTTAATAAATTTTTTCATTTTATCCGTTTACACTCCAACTAACCGCAGTGATATTGGTGCCAAGGACGCCTTTTACTCGGATCTGGCCACTCTCTTTTGGTCGACACACGGGTCTGATATAATCACTTTGGACGGAGATATAACAGCCCAGGTCGGCCGAGTTGGTGAGGCCGAGTCCCTTTTAGGTGGCAGGTTTGGGACAGTACCACAACGCCCAGTTAATGGCCGGTGGTTGTTGCAATTGTGCGCTCAGCATAAGCCATTTTTATTTGGCAGTAGTTTTAGGCATCATACTCGTCATTGTTGGACTTGGCGCCCTAATTCTTCGAACCACGTCTGGTTTCAGATAGACAACATGCTGTTACTTATAGGTGGTATAGTTCAATTCAAGACTGTCATTAATTCTGGAGATAATGCATTGGTATGTTGCCATTTTGTTCTTATTTTTGCTAAGTGACGATCCCACTGACAGCAAAGACTGAATGTTGAGAAGCTGTCTATGCCATCGGTAAGGTATAAGAACAAAACCAACCTAGAAAGCGGGCTTAACAGCCACAACTTCAAAGATCCTAATAGCTACGGGACAAAAATCTCACGGACTATACATGGAGCACGTGCTGTAGCATGCGACACAGGGGTTCATAAATCGAACAAACATTGGATCTTGGTGGAAAACACTCGAATTGTTATAAACCCTGACGGAACAAAACATACCGAGTTTGGGAGGGATATCTACAGCAACCTTAAACGTAGCCTAAGCGCTTATCGTAAGAAAGTTAAGAAAACGGGAACCTCTTTTGCTTCAGGGAACACCGGTAAACTCTTTAGGCCCATCCATGTTACTGATCCCAGGCAACCGTCTGTCAGTGAAGCTATGAGCGGGTCAGATGGCATACTCATTGATGATGAGTCCAAAAAGTTAGAATAGTGGGTGGGACACTTTGAGTGCAAATTTAGCAGTCCACCTGCTTCTATTGTGTTGCCGCCACAAACTTGTGATATAACACCCTGGGCGGTAGTTTTAGCACCATCCACTGAGACTATGGTCCGAAATTGCATCTCGGCTCTCAAACATAATAAGGCTGCTATCCCGGATGATCTCGTTCTCGAACTTTTCGGAGAAGGTGAAGAGGCGTTAGTAGATATTTTGACGCAGTCGTTACAATTTGTGAGGACGACAGAGACAACCACTCCATGCTGCGGCCACTGGATAATAATTCCCGTATTCAAGAAAATAATCGGGAACTGTTGTGAAAACTACGTCATCGCTAGGGTTCCGACCTCCATCGTACTTTGTCAACTAGCTGCAATTCGAAAAACAAATATTAAAAACGAACAAACAAGGTCTCATCTTGAGCAAGGTTGTGTTGATCAGTTTTCAGATTCTGGAGCAACATCACGTGTACCGCCGGCCAACAGTTGCCGTATTTCCCTACTATAAAGACGCGTTGGATTCGTTGGATCGATCTGCACGTTTTAAGTTATTTAATTGCGAGGATATATCAAACAAATATGTAGACATATTGTTGGTGACTTATTCCCAAACCCTAGCTCAATTCATGGTCTACAGCGAACAGCCAGTTTCAGCACCAAGAGCGGCGTACATCAAGACAGTCCACTTTGACCATTTTTCTTGAATTTTGTCATAGATGAAATAATGGAGGGCTGTCAGCAACACTCACAAGAGGACGAGGTGGACCTTCTGTTTGACGAAAGATCGACCGATCATCATTATACTGACGACAAGTTGTTGCTGTTTGATAGCTTTCAAACAAAACAAACAATGCTCGACGCTATTTTGCAATCTGCCAAATACCTCAGAACAAGCTTTGCAGCCTCAAACTGCAGGGTGCTTCTGCAAGACTGTTGTGATTACGTGGATGTGACGTTGGAAACTGAACTTAAAGAAGTGGCTGACCGATATGTGTACTTCGGAGGCTGCAACTCCGGCGACGGAGGTGTAGCAAGTAAAATGGAGGCTCACATAGCCACAGCTCGGGCAGTTTTGGTCAGCCTGGAAAATTCTGGAGATTAAGGGACATGTCTCTGAGGCGTAAGGGTCGCGTATATAAGGCAACTGTGTAACCTGTATTGTTTTACAGCTGTTAAACATGGCTGTTCAGGGCAGAAGGCGTGAACCATCTTCAGGCTTTCGACTATCGGTGTCTGCGTTCGATCGCTGGCGTCAAATAGTACCAGCGGGTAGGCAACGGAGAGGCCAGGAGGTGGGTATTTGTTTGTGATTGTCAAGCGAGTTCTTTTGTTCAATCCTCACATTTGCAGAGAATTAGATACCTAGGTCATGGATAAAGGAGGTCACATAGTCGTCTGCCACATTGGGCATTATTTATCGACGCTGTGACAGACTGGCGTAAGGCGTGAGATGACCAGACGAGGACCTGGCGTAGAAAAATGGAGTCTTCCGCAAGGAAGTTGGCCACTGTGGGTCGGGCTTGTCTCCCTGGCTGACGACCTCGCGACTCACATAATCGGTGGCCGAAGACGTTAGGTGATATGGCGGCCAATCGGCCTCCATTGTTTGAGTGTCCTCGTTGTTTAATCTAGTAATCTTTGGGATGAGTGTACTTCATGAAGCGGGACAGTGACAGCCCTTCGGAAGCTGTCTTGCCAATGACGCCTTACTTCTATTTGTGGGTTGATTGTTTTATTTTTTGCAAGATGTAAGTCGGTTTATAATGAAAGACTTAGTATAGACGTAACTATTTTCAGCAGTTAGGCTCCTTCCCCTCCATTTCTTTTTTCTACTCTCTTCTTGCACAGGGTTTATTTTTTCTCTTCATGGTTGTTTAGCCGTTAAGCATCGGTGAGAATCATTGATGCATTGCTGTTCATAAAGATGATGGTGAATGTACCAACAAGTCACGTGAGCACAGCGCCATCAATCGATGTGTGTTGGACTTGTACTGACACAATAGAATTAGGAGTAATATGAACTGGATTGGAAAACATAGTTTGTGACGAGATGTAACTATTATGCAGAAGATGGAAAGATAACACAAATAATAAGTCTTGTACAGTAGATTATCCGTTTGGTGGTAAGTTCACTATCAACTAATTCTGGGAAATAAAAAGTGATTTCTTATAGTTTATGGCCAGCAGCCCAGAAAAAGCCTGGGAGAATATATCATACAACAATACTGGCGTTATTCAAATGTATACGCAACCGGACCTTTCACGCTGTCCTTTTCCGTGCAGAATATTCTAAACAGAGCCTTCTTGCTTGCATTCTAAACAGGTTGAGTGATTTTTCTTTAATCTAAACACGATGTGATTTAAGTAATAAATCTTCGAAATCAAAAAGGGGATTGTGTGCGTGTGAGCGCGAATGCCCTTAACTTAGCTTGACCTGCGTACACGAATCGCGCAATAAGATGTTGAAATTATTCATGCAAGTTTCATTATTTCTACTAACAGATTGATTTCTTTTGAATTATTCTTCCATCAAAGAGCGACATACGTTCTTATGGAAAATACTTCAGCACTGTTGTTCTACCCACTCCACACCCCGTTACCTCACCCCCACAATATGTTAAGATGGGCAAATGCTGGAGAAGAGAAACATTTGCGTCCGAAAAAAGTGAATGAGTTCAAAGATGCAAAAGTAGCTGAGGAAAAGCCAGAGGCACGAAATAAAATCGGATTCTTACGCTTTCTTGTCTTAGGGACTAGGAAAAGTGATGTTAAAATACACATACACACAAGCGAATCCAGAAACAACCATGGAAATATGCCATAGAATATAGTGGTCCGTAATTTAGATTCCATTCTCGTGTCAAAACCCGTTCACCCGGTGTCTCCGGACACAACCAACTACAATTATCGCCAGTTGAACTGCAGAAGGTGCGACTTGTTTACGAAGTCAAACCGGCCCAGTTTATCCGGTATGGTGAATTTTTACTATGAAGAAAATCTGATCTATTAATAAAACCGCCATTCGATCAGTAGGTTAATTCGACTGAACCAATTCGGTGAATGACAAATATGTATGTTTACCCTAGACGTTTTATCACAGTCCTTCTGACAGTAATGTAACTCTTAATAGATGGTGCTTTTGCGCACCAGTGCAATAAGTCTCGAAGGTTGTAGTTGAACAATAAATGTGTGAATTCCTATGTTGTATGTTACACTGACAGCCGCTCGATCGCGATTATAACATGCTACGTCATGTGAGTTGAACTGTAGACCGCCAGCGCGCTAGGCTCGTGACGTAGGCAACGGATCCAAGGCTGACGTGATTACATAAGGCCCGTCGCCGTGGTTGTCAAGTTCTGGACTGGCATTTGGGTCCAGATTGTTGTGGCAATTGGATTGTTAAGAGGGTCTACCGTAGACTGACAACTCAAGCTATGCGACAGCTCAATTACGTAAACACCAATACGATCGGCGAAAGACACATCGACTTGGGAACAACACCGGTGGTGCACCCAAACCTGACAACGGAAAAATGGGTGCAATCGAGCCATTATCTCCTGGTACTCCAAGGTGGTACTGCAAAACAAATCAACCGTGAAACGATGGCATCATCAACAAGTAGAGGATTAACCATTAGGTGTTAAGTGTATTTTCGTGATTTTTTCAAAAATGATCAGAGGAACACAAACAACCATGGACGGCATCAGAACTTTTGGTATTCAATAAAGTGTCCATTCAATAGCATGCCCACAATAAAAGCATAATATTCAATAACATGCCCAAGAAGGTGCTTCAGAAATTTGGTACAGCGCTGTTACATATTATAGGCTTTAATTAATAGAATTTTAAGGGTATACGAGTCAGAGAACCACAACTCCAGCTACCTGACTCGAATCACGGTTATCATTTGCGCCAGTCAAACCCCAATAAAATAGGTCACGCTTATTGATAGTTTAATGTTTCGATTGGAGGCAATTATGTGGGAACCATCTTGTTAAGCTGCTGTGAAGTTCAAACAATTAAACTCCAAGGGTATGGCAAGAACTCCCTTTATGGAAGTGAGGTGAAACGAAAAATTACCCCATGCTAACGAAAGGCCCGGATGATAAGTTGCTTGCATCACTTGAAGTTCAAATTCGTCCGCGTTTGATGTATATATATATATATATAGAAGAGTATTTTATTTTTATAGTGTAGTAGTACACTGCAAGCAAAAACCACCATAAATTATGAGTTGTTTAAGACATGAGAGGAATGTATGAACTCAACATGTCTTACATGCATGCTTTTGAAATCATTTCCTCGGCTGTTTCAAGAATATCACGAACTACTCAAACAGATCAGGGTAAGTTGGGTAAATCACATCAAGAAGTGTGGTACATAAGCAGAACAACTTTGTAAGTTTTATATAGTGCTCTCAATTAGTGTGTATTGATGTCTATCCGTCCCAATCTCACAAGTGATGCTTCTGATGGATAAGTCTGCCTCAGAGATCATAGTTCCATTTCAACCAGGTGCATTTACTTGAATAAGTCAGTACCAACAGTAATAACAATATGAACAACAGTTCAGTAATAAAATCGATTTGCTGAACAATCCTTGATTAAATCATGCATATTGATTGAAATTAACCTGAGGGTGACACATTGAAAACTGCCTTGTTTACTATGCGTTTAGCCTTATGCCCAGACGGAGCATTTTTGCAATATATATGCAAATCAAAATCGTTGTCATATTAGCAGAACCTAATAGGTTTGTCAAGTGCAACGTGCAATTGGCCGAATCAAACGTGGCTGTCGTGTTTCTGGAACGATTTGTTGAAAGCTCAGAATTTCAGAAACAGTACTTGGTCATTCTTAGAGGATATTGCGTTAATAATATTGGGATCTCACTAAAACTTCTACCGCTAAACGAAAAGAACAAATGATTTACACACAGAGTACTTCCGCGTTGATAGTAACAAAATTAACGCCCAAAAAAGACAAGTGGATTCGACAGTAACGTTCAACAGTTGGTTGAGAGAGATGAAAACAATGGAATTTGCGAGAGAAGTTTGATCCCATCGGAACTAAACAGGGATTTCAGGGAAATCTGGAACGATACATTCGTAAGTTTTCCATTCTGTCGTTGAATAAAGTGTTTTGTTTGAGCCGAACTTTTGCTATCTTTAAGGTAGATTTGAGTAATTGTATTTAGAAAGAAGTTGCACTTTAAGAACAGTTGAACAGGCGTTGAGTAATGTCAACGGGTTTGTAAGACAGAACGACTGTAATGAACAATTTATTACGAAAAACGTGTAGGAAGGAGCATTATGTCCTCATGTTGTCGTGGTTGGCGAAAGTCAATCTCTGATAATCGGTCTGACCAGAAGTTTCCGGTAGTCAAGGTTCTCAGTTGTGTGCTCGTTAGCGCATTACAAAAAACCCTTTTCTTGTCTGTAACATTATTGGACTGATTCACAGTTGTACTGAAGTCGAGCGGTAGCACTTTACTACGCACATTACTATTAAGTAGCCAGACAGGAACATGTACTTGACTGTTGAATTAACGCGAGAACAATACAAGAAGAAACATTGGAATGCATTTTGGCAGGAAATAGCTTTTCCATACACGAACTTGGCATTGGTCACCGCAGCAACCATGACGTCCGTGGACCACTGTCGTATTCAAGTAAGTACTGTTGTTTGTTGTGCTTTTGAAGCGTATATCCCTATACTGATTTTCCAGAAGCAAGTACACACACACCCTTTATTGACATGGAGAACAAGGTGCCTGCTTAGCTACAGAATGTACTTTTTCATTCTCTTTCCTACTTTGCACCGGAGTGTATCTGGTGTTCTGTCTAAATGACGCTGATCGACCACAGCTCGACCACAACCGCTTGCGTATGAGCCCACACGTTCTGTAATGAGATTGTTCTAGGCCACCATAACTACAGTATGATTTTAAAAGACTTGCAGTTTACGATGCTGTTTGTTCCCAGAAGTGAGTTCACATAGTGTTTTTGCAGTTTATGGTTATCATAGGTTTTTATGTTTTCTTGAAATTATCTGTTCAACATTCAATAAAAAAGACAATATCCAGCAGGAAAAGTTTGTTGTAACATCCCCGTTTCCTCACGTCGGTATAATGTGAATCTATAGATACCACCCAGCGTGATGAGAATGAAAACGACTATTTAGGCATCGGACACTAAAAAATGAATCTGCGGGTGAGTAGGTAAGCATCATTTATGCATATATTGATCGTGTGTGTTCATGTGTATTCATAGTACACCGTCAGAGAATGGCTAACGAGTACTTTAGGCGCAAGTAACTTGTCAGTTAACCCTATTTTTGGTTCATACGAACGAACAACCACCTTCCAGTGATTAATCAACTGCTGTTCTTTTCAGAAGCTATACCATGATGGTTTTCTCTTTTTTAGGTTCTCTTCAGCTTTGCTTGCTGAAGGTTGTGTTTAACTCTCAGTCTAAATTTGATTTTTTTACTTCATCATACGCGGAGTGTACGAATGTGTACTCATATACTAAGCTACCGGTTGATTATATTTCCAGCGTCTTTCATTCCGTGGTAGATCTTACCACTAGAGTCTCTGCTTTTTTTCATTTTCGAGGGATAAGTAGATAACTTTCCTGCTAGTCTACCATCTAGTTAACCAGAATTGGCGCGCTGGACACCATGGCCTCCATTCACATGCATCCCGGTCTTATCTCGTCGACTTTACACGAGTTATGTGATGTGCGAGTGAAACCACAAGTGATGCAACTTAGCCACTTTTGTTGAATATTAAGCGCAGATGTCCTCCGGCTTTGGTTATTCTGACAGTCTTATCCGAAGTGGATTCGCCAGAGCGTTTGTGATAACTTAGCGATGTTAGACAAGGAGAGTTCTACCCTTGACTCCTGTGAACCTTAATCACGATATAGCAACGTGTTAGACACACTTTTTTCTTCTGACAGTGGTTGATTAAAAGGTAATACCATACATGTGCCAGAGGTATCTGATTTGTATGGTATCAACCTGCATTTGTTTTTCACTAGTATCATTTGTTCAACTGTGCCCCTAAACTCCCAGGCCTGTAATTATTTCTGTAGTGGGACCTCTAAAACCACACCCATCTTTTGATGAGATCAGCCCTGTTACTAAGCCAGACACAAAGTCAAAGGATTGTTTTCCACAGGTTTTTGCTGTCCCTGAAGGTGATAACCAGTGAGGGTCATATGCAGTCGTACGGTAAACAGCGATTCTGAAATCACCTGTATTTTTCAAAACTATTCTGACAAGGATTGATTGATAGACTTAGTGTAATTTAAACCATAAAACCCGTTTTCCCAAAATTTCCAAAATGACCACACCGGGTTGGTTTATGTAAGTATGCGATCATGTTATTCCCTTAGTCTAGATACTTTAAAAAAATGACTGTCGAAGGGTCCTATAAATAAAACGGTTAAAGTGTTGTAATGTAGCTTGTCGAAAGCGGCCCGTTTGGATGTCGAGGGTAGTGAAATTCTATGTTTATTAGTCAGCTGGCATATCTGATATCCGTGATGCTTTCACATATTGATCCGCCCTTCATCACCTTTGCGGATTCATCATGCTTCAGGTACATTTTTCTGCATTTGTATCGTTCGTACACACCCATTAGAATACAAGACTCACGTGATATTTGTGTTTCTGATAATGAAGATTTGAACGGATAATTGCGTGTGTGAATTTATACACCCAAGTGCACCTCGCACAATGCGGTGGGTAATCACATAACGGTTTTGTGGGCTACCAGAAATCTTTTGCTTTAAGCCATACCTCACTACTTTCCAAATAGTTTTACAAGAGTAATCTACGGTTAATTAAGATTGAATTTCTCTTATTTATCTTCAGCCTCAAACAATGTCCCAGTCATCTCAAGTGAAACGTGATTGGTAGCGGACGCTGACATTTCTCACTTTTTTTTTATAAATAAGATACCTTTTCCATCACGGTATTCGGTTCACTGTAACTTGTAATATCTATCGTATGACGTTTTCATATCCAGTCAGATATTTCAGCCTCTAGTTGAGAAACTATCTTTCACCTGCATTAAAATTGATTTATCAAGGTCAGTCACACAATGTCCTATCTACGATTAGTTAAACGAGTCATCATAAACACCGTGTCCAACTGAACTCTGAAAATCAAGTTAAAGTCAAACTTTTATTATCGAGGGTGTATTCACATTATCAGCAGAACGTTTTGTACTGTCCGTCGGCATTAGTTCATTATGAGTGATGTGAAAACTAGTGGATAGGAAGGTGGAAGCCGAGAAGTCTGATGTAACTCACTGGGAGCAACATTTCCTCGGTGCAAAATCGTCGCCCTCCTCTAGAATACGATTTTGCTCAATCAGAATAGACAGAAAGGCTGAGATTCAACCAGAGGTAGCCTTCGCTATATCTTAACCTGCTCCACCTTTACTACATCATGCTCATTGGTGACTCCGTAACTTTGATTGACATAATTTTTTTGCACTTTTCAAGAATTGTCATCACTTGGTTCCAGTGGCATCACCCTGGAATGACCAAGCTGAAGACTGACATAGACATGCACATCGAAAGCTGCTACGCACCTGGTGCTGACAACCTATTCCGTTAGCGTCTTCTACAACTCTGACAGTATTAGAGGAAACCATTCGAAATTATGGCGAAGCCATCTTGTTGACATGAATCGCTACCAAGTTAATACCGTAAGGTCTATCGGTGTCATTTTCAGTACGCTAAGGAGCTAATCAAAATCGATTCAACAGCAGTAACTGGAGCCATCTACAGTTTGTTGGATAATCTCGCGTTAACCGACTAATAGAAATTTGTCCAAGCAATACTTTGGTTCCAAACAAGCGCACCGTTATTGGTGGTGACATAATTGATAGACCTCGTTTTTCAACTCCATCTGATCATCAGCCGGCTGACATAGAGCCAACCGACCAACACATCACATTGATTATCATAGTCTTTTTGTGTTTAGATAACTCGCATCTGTCTTCTATTGCATGTACCTGCAAAGACCCGATGAAAAAAAAGCCCGAATCTACGTTTGCCAACCCGTCTTCTTTTGGACGACGTAGTGGGGGTTTCCGGAGTAATGAGCCAAAGTTCTTCCGAAAGATTAGTCAAGCGCTTGGAGTTAGCTCTGAACAGGTCAATGTTCATATCTGAATCGTCACTAAAACCACCACCATTTTTATGGTGATATCTCTGTTACATGTTAAAACACTGACGGTAAATCTGTTACTCACTGACACTCTGAACATGCACTGTCACCACAACGCACGTTTTGTTTTGAACAAACAGTCACACTCCACTTCTTTTTTTGCTGAAATTAGTGAGTAACTTACTCTTACACATGCTGCTACTTCAGTCCAAACACAACAAAACATTAAGACATTGATATATGCACCAATATGCAAGCCATGTTACTTGTCCACTGAAAGTTAATTATAGGAAACTTTATGTGAAAGGTCTATACCATCACAGCGTACATTCAGGAAGCAAGATGTCTGTCATGTTCCGACTACCGGTTATCAAGTTAGAAGAAATCTGATTGTGAAAAATTTGAGCATCTACTAAACGCCAACCAGTGACACTAACAGTTAACCCTAGACATCAAGGGTTGCATTAATTGAGCAACGAATCCCACACGGGAAAATTTTTGGCCTGTGGATGGTTTAACTTCAGTCCTAGCTCAGACGTGTTTGGCTGGATTCACTCGGAACGGGAAGATCTGCTAAATATTTATCAGCACTACTAGTGATAACTGTTGGATTCTCTTACTATTTAACAGAATTAAAAAAAAGGAGAATAACTCATTGTCATGTCGTTTTCTGTACTGTTTGCACACAGGTAACTTGAGAATACATCCCTCAATGAGGTCGGGTATATAGCCATTGTTTGTTCACACTACCTTGGTTTGCCTTCTTTCATTCTCTTGTTTTATATACTGATTTCTCAAGGTAATTGTGTCAGCAGCAAAATTAAACGTCAATCTAAGCCAGAAATGATTTGTTTATGTGTAGATACAATGTGTTGTTATTGGAATGGTGAGAAACTCGAAGGACCGAATAGTTTTATAGGTTACAGGAATGTAAAACAGGGGATTATCAAACGCTGCAATTCACTGATTCCAGAGCGGGATAGAGGAGATTCGAAAGAATTGGTAACGGATATTAGCGTTTCGGTTAATTTGAGAGTTCTTCTGGAAGTGGTAATCCAAGAAAGATACTCGACGCAGGTAATGGTCTGTCGTTGATAGTAACCAAACAATCTCCTTATTTGTAGACCTAAGCGGCTGTCACTGGGATATGATATTCACACGAAACTAATAGATCGTTATACAGTTGAATAAGAAAAGCTTACGTTTAGTTGGGTTCATAGTACCAGTGAAGTGAGAGGCACACACGTATGTGCGTAAGCCTGTTGCAGGTTTGGCTCATTAGCTCCCGTTAGGTTTGAGTGGACACAGTTCAACACACTACACTAGTTTGCGTTGTCATGGACGCAGTGACATATACTCCTGAAGTAAAGTCTGCACATAACTATTTCATCGTAATTGGACATGGACGTAAATGATGGGTTTCGGATTCTGGGTTTAGTGGACAGAAGTCCGGTCTGTATTACGGCTTGTAAGTTCGAAACTTGTGCAGAAAACATGAAGCAGGTCACGCCGGAATTTGGGTTTAAACAATTGAGCCTCGTGAATTTCCTACGGTAAGATCGAGTCTGTATGATATCTGTTCTAATGAGTTCATGGGCTTAGTCGATGTCGACAGTGCCTGCGCACTTATTCAGGATTATATACTGGTAGGCGGACAAAGCTAACGCCGGCACGTAGCGCATTTTTATCTCCTGTTATCTGTTCCACATGTGCGCGTAACTTATGTCGGTATTTTCAGTCCTCGAAGTTCGGTTTTTCGGGACTGTGATCGATCGACTACAAGAGCATTATCGTACGTATTAAACGAATAAGGCGATTGACTGCGTTCTACCGGATATGGGTCAGAGTACAATAATTGTTGAACGTTGCCAAATTTACTGTAGATCACCAACATCACGGATGGTAAATATCAGCCACACCAGTGTAGTATTATATATCGGTGAATTAGCGGAATACCAATCCTGTGTGGGCTCAGCTTTTATGTTCAGAAATCTAACTATATACAAGTCAGTGAATATGCTCCATTCAAATTTTAATTTCATTTTCGAACTGCATACAAATTCAAATATTCGAGTTGTTCACATTTGTTTCACTAAACCTTTCTGTCTCCGTTGTGTACCGTCAATGTTTAATTACTGTCCAGCTGCGATCATATCGAAACCCATTTGATAAGTTTCACGGATTCATGTTTTCATGGATTGTGTGAACCTCCCCGAGACTAGGTTTAGGTGAAAGCAAGGCTAGAAAACGTCCCATCAGAATCCACAAACGGCGTGATAAACCTAAAAACACACCATGACGTGCTTGACATTCTAGGGGAAAACTGTAGGATTTTGATCAGTCGTTGAGTAATTTGTAAATCTACTTCATTAATGAACGCAGCTTTGCACTGGTCCTTGGTGAAAATCCTACTGTGATGGCACAATCCGTTAGAGAAACATCATATTCTTACTTTGCCCATTTGCACTCACGGCGCTTATTGATTCCCAGTCCAACATTGCTTTTCAAGCGCTGAAGCGGTCGCAGAGTCGTAAATAAACAGCCAGGTACTATCGATCGTGGACCGTAATAGCCAACACTGGGTAGATGTATCCGAGCGACCTTAATGAAAATGCGCGAATATTTCTACCATACCCACAGTCAGCTAATCTATCTGTGGTTTCGGGCGTTATATCGTGCCTGTTCGTTCACCCAACTCGGTTAGTGGATGTGCCCGTTGAGTGAGCCTTTTGGAATGAACTGCGGATTTTGTCGCAGGGCCGACAGTACTCGGCGTATCGTATGTCTGATTGGATTGGGACCCGTGAAGCATTGTTGTTGGTCGTTGGATTTTCAGCTTGTTTAGACCACGTTTTCTATAGACTCATGTTACAGGTGTACTTGTGGCGTTTGGCCAATAATCTCGCTTGAATTGTATACAAATTCAATCGGCTTATGCACTGGAACGTTTGTAAACAGTGAATGATCTGTCTACGAATGTTCCATTTCACCAGGCAATTGAATTTATGTGCGATCTGTTTAGGAATGAAGGCTTTGGCTTAAAAACATCTCAAGGATTTACTGAAAAAGCATCTATTAGTATGCAGGGGGAACGCTAGTTTGTTTTCATAAGTCTTATCGACAAACAAACAAAGTCGTCACGAAGGGCTCGTTGAGAACGATGCTTGCTAATTTTTCATTCTGATGATAGAAAGCTGAATTACTAAAGGCATTTCGACCCTACCGTTGTATGAACGTTATGCGGATGCCGTCTTTATCTTTGTATAATCTCCGCTAACAATCAGTGAGATGTTAAAACAGTTGAGGTCCTATTGTGCTAACTTGGCAGTCAATTGTGAACTAGTAAAGAACGAGTGCTTGCTGTTGTTGACACCTTCATCAATGGCAAGCATGATAAATCACCTGAAGTGTTCGTGTATTAAAAGTCAACCTGGTCTGGCCAGAACACTCGTTTTACAAAATTTACACCAATGGTGTACAAGCGAGCATTTGTCAGTACATTGTTTCCGAGCGCCAGAACAATTTGTTCATTAGGATGCTTAGCCAACGAACTTCGATCGCTGGTAGCCATGTTGAAAGATGTTAGATATCTGTAAAGATATATAAATCGATACAGCAATATACAGCAGTAGACAGAGTTTCCTCAATTGAGGGGAACAATGTTCATACGAAGCTACCATTCATAATTGACACTTCACTTCATTACGTGGATTAAGTTAGCCTACAATTCAATTGGAATCGTAGTGGTCGATAGAACTCGCAAGCTCTTGCTACCTTTAATAAAAGGAGAGCAACCTACTAGTGCCTAACCACAGTGTATTTATCAGTTTGTATGTGACTGGAGCGAAAGTTACATTGGCAGAACCGATAGGTGTTTGAACCATAGGATGAAGGAATATCTGCCGAAACGGGTTTCGAATGCGACCGCGCAGTCTACATCATTTGTCCCGGGATCAGGTAAGCTTCTGGCTTCACCTGTTGCCACACACATGTTGGCCACCGGTTACTAGATTAATCTCGAATTGACACTCAGTATTGTAATACACGACGCTAATCCGTGTTTTCTACTTTTTGCTGAGGTAATCGTGATTAGCCGTCACAAGCCAACAGTATGCGTTCATAAACAATTATACATAAGCATAAAGACCTCATGGACCTAATAATTTTGGGCTACCGTTCTGGACCCCGTGTGTTGTTTCATTTCTTCACCTCCACCCTATTAGTTATTTGGCATTGAAGAGGCAATCGGAAATTTCCGTCTTCTTACTATTATATCAACATTTATACAAACTAAACCAACTGCTTCAGATATATGTGTACTTGTCGGAAGAGGTGAAATATACAGATGAGCTGTTCATTGAGCTGATCTACAGCAGATCAGTGCACAGCAATTTTGAGTACATACGTAAGTTCATCCGTTCCTCATTCGTGTAGGCGCAGCATGTGGTGTACCACTCCACTTAGATCCCACATCCCAAATCTCACACCTTAGAAGTTATCCATAATCGGTTATGGGCAATGCTTAGGTTACCCACTTCTTCACGGTGTGAACAATGTGGTGATATTTCAACCAGAAACTCCATTACGAAGGCCTATCGATCCAACAGAAGTCAGTGTTCTCAGTGTAAATTTCCAGTCAGTGGTGAGCGATCTAGTTTTGAAATTACCGCATGCTGAGTGCCACTGTAGTGGAACTCTTAACCGTGATAGCTTGAGTACC